>MJUT01050770.1:17887-31742 GCA_002080005.1 Gigantidas platifrons | reverse complement strand
AGGAAGTTTACTGTCTTTATACTATATACATTGTAGATCAGCTACTGGGAGATTTGAGGAAGGAAGTTGCCTCTAAAATGTGTCGTCCATTGTTGAAACAATATTAGAATGCATGATGTCTATTTAATTGATCAGTGAAAGGCTCATGATTCTAGTGACAAAGACAAGGTTCTACAAGGATAATCTAACATGTCTAAAGTGAATATAAACTGAAGTGGAAGTAAACTATAAATGACTAAAAGCTTCAAGATTAAATGAGACTTTTGTGGTATTTTTATCATTGGAAAAATATTCCTCTTTCACAGAGTTAAGACACATGGCTCACTGGACATAATTTTCTAAAATGCATATTTGGTTCCCAGAGTTAGGGCTCAACCCAAACCTGTCCCATTTGGTAAATAGGGATGCCCTATCAGTGGGGTAGGGGTTGTCAGATTATAATATGAAATCTTGACTATGGATCACAGTGGGTGTCATGGTCTGCAAGTGCCAAACTCCTTGCACATTAAAAACCTATTTTATAGATTTTGAAAAAAAAAAGTACTGGAGCATTGTGGCCACTACAACTTTAATGGTCCATACCCAAAACTCCATGTTGAACTTGTTCTCATCCTACATTTGTACATATGAATGAATGAATGAATGAATGCAGCAATAAACAATCAATTCTAAAATCTATTCATTTTATGTCAAAAATACAATTATCTGTTTTAACTTATCTCTCACGCCTGCGAGTTTTTTTGATATTTTAAAATCAACTTCCCTTAATTTCTATTAAAACTAAATTGATTCAGATCTACATGTACATGTAGCTAGAACCACATTAAATGTAACAATTTATAACTTGAAATAAGTTTTAAAAACTGTATCAGCACAAGAAAGATGTTGTTATTGATTTGCTCAAAGCCTAAGGACTAGTAATTATATAATATGCATATACTCTCAGTGGAGTTATAAAATAAATGTACAAAATGTAGGTTGGGGTGAGGGGAGTGCAAATCTATATTTTTGTCCCCACTTTTTTTTATGTAAAAAAAAAATTCACGAAAAAGCTGAATTTTTTGCATGGAAGCAAAAAAATACAGTTTTGTCGGATCACTTGCCCCCCACTGTCCGGTACATTCCTACGACTGTCTTTTAATAGTAGTATTAACACTCATTTAATTATTGTTTAAATTTCATAATCAGGATTTTAAATACCATGTATAGAAAAATTGCTTATTTGTATAAATATTTACACCTGTCAGTGGAGAAAAGCCTCAGTTTTATCACAATTAATATAATTATTATAATTCAATTTTAAACATAAAACATTTGCCATGATTTGGAAGAATTTGAAGATCATGACAATTCAGAAGTGTTCAGACCAATTTCAACAAAATTGGAGAAGAACCTCACCATGATCTGGATTCAAACTCACAACGTTAGTGGTGATAGACACTGATTGCATAGGTAGTTCCTCCTAAAGTACCATAGATCAGGACCATTACGGTCCTTGGAAGTTCACAATTGGATTTATGTTTTGCATAATAATTTGTTTTCCAAAATGGTGCTTCGATCATCATTTCCCATAATACTTTGTACAATTCCATGTACAAAATGTGCATGTATACACTTTCCATTGCATTATTTTTATTTGTTAATTCATAATAATTGAATATGAATTGATGGTGCTTAATGCCACTTTTAACAATATTTCAGTTATATTGTGGCAGTCAGTTTTATTGGTGTCCCAGAGTACCTGGAGAAAACCACTGACCCGTCACAAGTCACAAACTTTATCACATAATATTGTATTGAGTACACCTTACCATGAACATGGTTCAAACTCACAACGTTAATGGCGATAGGTAATGATTGCATAGGTAGTTGTAAATCCAACTACCATATGCCATGACGGCCTCGAATATGAACTTGAATGGATTTCAATTCACCATGGCATCATTTTCATGGATGAGACACAATGTCAATGGTAAAAAAAATAAAAGTGTGTCATAGTACTACTACCGTTAGTAAAAAATCTCTTTGCTTTTCATCTAGCTACAAATGTAGAAGCCGTAGGGGACTTCTCTAACTAAATAGCCTCTATATAATGCAATGTAGGATGTTATAATACCAAAAATAAAGTGAATATATTCAAAATTTTCAAATAAACACTTGCATAGATGCCAACCCCTTGTTGGTGCAATTCGTAACAAAAATTTGAGATGTCAGTAATTTGTGATTTTTTTCATTAATCATCATTTTTCATAAAAATTTTACCATAATCGTACTACAGACTAGACGCAAAGTGACGAGCAAATGATTTCATCCCGACCACCGTGCTGAATGGAAAAGTCTTGTTTGCAATATTTGCAATAGGCATAATGTTCCCGTGTCGATTTCATAAGGCAAGGGAACTCAATACAATATTCGGGACGAAATCGTTGTCCCAGTTTCCTTTTCTTCGCTGCAGAAGCTTCACTTGTTCTCTCAGACATCGTGAAATTGACAAAAACGTTCTGTGTTCATTAACTACTCGGGATTGAACAAGAAATGGATAGATAGTCCCGAGAAACCCTTAAGTATTTAATAATCAGAATCCCTCAAGCGCTTATCTTTACACGATTTTAACAGACAATGAAGCGTCTAAATGATCACAATGATATTTAAATGGGTAACGGTTCCGGGCCGGCAATAATCAGAAATCCGTAACAAGTAGACTGTTGACCATAACACCGTAATTTTGGCCCAAAATTCGTAACAATTGCGGAAAAATCGTAATGGTTGGCATGTATGCACTTGTAGTAATTTATGTTGACGAGTTCAGAAGACATTTTTGTAAAATATTGGTGAGTCCCACCATTGTAAAAATCTAAAATTTGAAAACCTTGATGAGTCCCAACTGGACAAGGACTCATCTACATTGTACAAATGTACATGTCCCAATGTCACATGTAATTAAGTTACGACATGTATATTATTTGAAAATTTCATCAAAATTTGTCACTATTTCAAACAAAATATTTTGCTGAAATATAATCCTGTTACATTCGTATTGACCAGAACAAACGACTTGTCATATAATACTTTTTAATTGGGCTATAGTAGAAGAATTGTGAATACATTGACATAAACTATACCTTTGAGATGGTCCCCAACAACAAAATACCTGGTTATCACATGACAAGATAAATCCTAGGTCTGATTTACTTGAAAACACTCAGGTAATATGAGATCATGTGACCATTCAGTAACTTCCTATGTCAATAATAAAAACATAACCAGGATGTCAGTCACTTGTCCACAAGTGAACTGTAACCTTGCATAATTAACAAACTGTTATCCTCTAGTTTTTATGGGATGGTGATATATTTCCCACTCAAAGATATTTCCTTTTAAATAGTGTTTATTATAGTAACTTACTTTTATTACTTACAATTTGCAAGCAGAAGCAGCATACTACATCAGTACATGTACAAAAATGTATATCTACAGTAGACTACACATCTTTTTACTAGAACATTTGAATTTATTATACATGTACAATAAAAACGTGATATCAACTTTATTGCACACGATGTGTTTCTGGAATAACCTTCATCAGGTACAGTAAAAATCGAAAGATTGGAAAGCCAAATAATTTAAAGTTTTGGGAGCAATAAAACCAAAGGGTCTACTTGAATAACATGATATACATTTCGCATATCGTGCACAGCGAGTATACATTTCATGTAGACTAATTCAATTCAATTGTTACTCTCCGCACCAATTAATGTACAGTGTATTTATATTTAGGTCACGATAAAATATCCACACCAAGTAGCATCCATATTTTTGGCCTGCTTGTGCTTCTATTTATTTTACCACAAAACAACAATCCCCTCCTTCCCCCCTCTCCACCAAAAAAAAATCTAATTCATGAATTTTGTTTCAGCCTGACTAAAGTATTTGGTGCAGAATCTGTACTGACTATCATCTTCTATATGCCCATGATATGTACATTGTCATGTCTGATAATCTTTCTTTTTCATCACAGCAAAATAGCACTTCTCCCAAGCATGTTTGGCATGCTAAAACATTAGTGATAAACATGTAGTACATATGCCTTTCTTTTCCTCACACCTAAACCCTTTTTCTTAATATTTCCGAGTGAGTGTTGTTTAACGCCAACTCGGAATATGACAAGACATACATTATAAAGTGACAAGACAGCATTTTTGAGAAAAAAGCATAACAAATTTATATTGCAAACCGTTTTCATACAACATGTACTTCTCATCAGCACAATTTTTACCACAATAGCATCAATCTATATAATAAGGTTAAATTTGGCTTCTTAGTGCTCTTTTCTCCATTAACTAGTCTCTAAGTTGTTGATGCTGAATAATTTATATACAAAATGTAACCAAATGGGATTTTTCTCATAGATTTTACAATTTTTCAGCAATTTATTTTGATTTACAGAAGAAAGATGTTGATAGAACAGATTGAGATACACATATGAATGTCAGTAGGCCTATTTTTACTTTTAAAATAGTTCAAAATCATTTCGGGTCGTGACACCCATTTACCCGATGTTGTCGTCTTCGTCAAGGTTCTTGTGCATGTTAAACTATTTTCCTCCAATATTACGGAGCACCGCTGCAATTGCTAATAAAAACTCCCAAGAGGCTCCGATGTTTGAACTGGGTTTCAGTCACGATTGATATACAGTATCAGTATTTTTTGCTAATAAATGAAAGGGAACATGTTTTTTGGTCAATTCTCGATGTTTCTGCTTCATTTAAATGAAAGGGAACATGTTTTTTGTTAATTCTCTATCTTTCTGCTTCATTCAATCTACTGAAAATAACATACACGCAATATTTTGCTTGCACTACATATTTTTTAGAGGCAAAATCGGAAAAGTACACGCAAAATGCGTCTTAACGTCCGTTAATTTCGAACCCTGAGTAGCGGTTAGTTTTATTGGTGGAGGAAACCAGAGTCCCTGAGAAAACAACCGACCTACATAAATGTACCCCAAGTTACTGATAAACTTCATCACGTAATGTTGTATCGAGTTCACCTTGCCATGAGCAGGATTCGAAATCACAACTTTAGTGGTGATACATGTACTGATTGCATAGGTAGTTGTAAATACCAACACCATACGATCATGACTATGACAGCTGCCAACTCACAAGACATTGATCTTTTCAAACTTAGTGGTAAGTCTTCCAGGGAAGACATGTGTCGCCTGCGAACTTTTTCGATATCAAAAATATTCTAAGTTCCGTCAAACAGGAAGTGGACATGTGGCAGATTTGAAACTGTCCTACACGATACAGTTCTCCATACTGATGCTCTGTGCCAAATATCAAGAAGCTGACCTGTGTGGTTCCTGAGAAAAATGTGACAGAAATTATTTTGTGACGCCGACAGATAGTGATCCCTATATGTCGCCTCTGCGTAACGCAGGCGACACAAAAATGTAATGTTCAGCTTCTGATGAATGCTTGTTAATCGTAATCATCACGGTCATTTTTTGTCAGGATATAGGCAAAATATGAAACACTTATTGCCTATTTTATGATCCAGGACCCACGTGCATCTACAGGGTGATTCAGGCAAAGAAGTTGCCTTGTGAGGGTTGACTTCGCTTTTTCGATGGTCAATAGCGAATTTCAAGTTGCCAAGTAATTTTGAATAGTCCAGAGCTCATCAAACCAGGCGAGGTGGGGCGACTTTTTCGTCTTGTTTTCAATGAAATCGCAATGAAATCTGTCAAAAAGCGAAGTTTTAGTCGCCCTGTCAGTATTTTTTTTACCAATAATCATACCTTTTCTTCAATATTCACGTTAAAGGAGCTCCCATGTTCCTGAAATTTCACCCATACTGGGTTTGATGTTCAATATTTTATTCCAAATTCGTTAATTGCATCCTTTTTAAGATCATTGTGCAGAACGTTCATTTTGTGAAAGGTAGGGGGACATGCGGTAGTGGGGAAAGAAACGTTAAAATTTTGATCGATTTTCGGAAGTCTCCCACATTTTCCCTCACTTCGCCCTTAAGTCAATTGAGAGAGAAGTCAAGTCGCCCTGCTTTTTACTACATTGTATGTGTGGCGAGCCCTGATAGTCACCCTATCATATTTTTGCCACATGTCATTCATGAAAATGTTGATATCAAGTATATTGAAATCTATCATATTCATTAAGTATTTTGAAAGTAATTTTCTTGAAAACTAATCCATTTAAGCAATTAAGGTTAAAGAAACTTTCATTTTGTTCAATAACAAATAAACATGGTGCCATGATACAATGTAGGAAAGGGGACGCAATCATGCACGGTGCTACTGAACTTAACCAAAACTTTTGATTTATTTTTTTATCATTTCTGTGACAGAGGTCTAAATTGTCAAAGTTTGATAATGATTGCTCAATTACAGCATTAAGTGTCCATTAGAATATATGTCAGATCAATTTCCATGCATTGTAAGACCTGGTCACTAGAATCATGAGGCTTAAAAAAAAGATATCAAACAATTACATCAAAATGGAAGGGACAACAATGGCCATTTCTACTTCAGCAAATTAATGACATCATGTTTATAATACATAAATTGTGTCTAAAAGGTGCAACTCACTCTGTGATGAACCCATAAAGCAAGAGACAGAATTTTTATTATACAATAGGCTACCAACGAAAACCAATCAGGCCATCCTTAAAAATATGTTTGTTACCCGCACCCGACACTACATTTTTCTAGTGGGTCGGTCGGTAGGGCAATTTTTTTTTAAATCAGGAACTAAACTTGATAATACAAATCACTGTAGCTACTTACAATAAATACCTTTATTCTAGGCATCAATTGGAAACTTAACATACAATTCTTTTGATTCAATATTATCTAGAATGGAAGAAATGGGAAAACCACAATTTGTTGAACATAAAGTCCGGAACAGTATCGGAACTTTCCACGTTGAGTACAGGAAAATAATTTTAAAATAAAATTTGATGTCCAAATACAAAAAAAAAACAAATTTCGACTGCAACATTTTTGAAAACAAACGTAACTTTTATTTTGGCCTCAGTCAGAACATTTTATATGCATTGAAATTAAATTCCATCTTGTCAATTTCTTTTACATAATATATCCAGCCTATCTGTCAGAGAAATAAGGGTGAAGCAAGTAAAAATTTGAAAGACTTCCGAATAGCCACCAGTTATTTCAAATGGTTCTTTGCCTGCATTTCCCTTAGCTTTCAATAATAAACATGCTGCTCAAAGATATTAAAAAAGGTGAAATCTGCAAGTTTGGAATAAAATATTGACTACCAAACGATACATATCAAATATTAGTAACAAAGACCAGAAATATGATTATTGGTGTAAAAACTAAGACAGATTTCCAAAAACTCACAGAGCGACTCCATGTATTACTTTGCCCTAGTCCTATAACATAGAACCTTGCACGTCGATATTTTCATTTTATATTATCGTTTTATATTCATTTTTTTATTGTTTTTGCTATTTTTTTTTTTTTACTATTATTTTTTCATTGTCAATGTGCCGTGCGAGGTCCTATCGGAAGATGGTCAAATCACGTAGCATCGTAGCATATCAAAAAATAAAAACAGACTCTATTCTGAGTAAAAAGTTATAAAAGTAGCTTTACCTTACATAGTTATGGTAATTTAAAGTCTATAATCCATCACATTCATCATTATTCCAGTGAAATATTCTCAGTGTTTTTGACAGGAAGACGTTGATATTCAAATATGGCGGTTAAGAAACTTTTTAAAATTTTGAGCGAAACGAACGTTAAATTAACGAGGATTAGTTCCAATGAAGAATACAGCGATAACTTCAGAAACTAAGAGTTACTACTCAACAAATACATCATATTTAACAAAATACAATTTTGACGGTGAGCGAAGCAATCCTCATTCACCGTGAACAGCCTCCCAAATTACAATTTTAGTTCGTTTTGTGACATATTTTTTTCTAGAATCCGTAAATTTAATTAACACTGATTTTAAACTATGGCTGTGGGAGAATGAGTTCGCCTTGGAAAAGTAATTGTCAGTTCTAATGGGATTAACGATTCTACAGATAAGGTAAGTTAATTATTTATTCATTTTCATTGTTAAGGGGTGTAAATTACATGATTCGGGGTGTGTGCAGTGGGTTAACTTGTGAAGCTGCTCCCGATTTGAAATGACATCGGAAAGTGCTACGTACATTTTGACATTTCCGATATGACTTCGCATTTTAAAAAAAAATTAAAAAATCAGCATGAAAACGTTAAAATTAGACTTTATAAATGCGAAGTCATATATTATAGGACTATACTTTGCCCATGGGACAAAGTACAATGTAGGACAATTTCATGGAAACAAAGACGAAAAAAATCATCACTTCGCTCAGTTGGTGAGCCTCGGTATATTATTAACATGGTCTCGTCGCTAGGTATACAAAATGTTGCTGCACATATTAAAGCCAAGACAGAAAATATCACTTTGCAAGGCAAAACCTCACCAAACAAAACGGTTACAATCACAATGATCAACATCATTTTTTTTCAAAAGGTATTCTTAATAAATTGGATGCAAAAACTCAAATAATGAAAACTGGTTGACATGAATTGTAAATCTAAATGGTTTAAATAACTACACTTCACTTGTATCAGGTAATTATTTAAACATATTTTTGTACCTTTCAATTCATATTGAAAATTATAAACTTCTTATTAATAATTGATCATCAATATAATGTCATATTTGTGTAGGATGGTATTTTTACATGTCAACATCAATGTTGTGAGTAATCAAATGAGGTCATGTCAACAATAATGGGAGATAACTCATTGGCATCTCAATATTTTAACACCTGTAATTTACACAGGTAAATACAAAATTTTACACCAAATTAACATCCCATGTGGCTGTGTGTTAAGATTCTGCACAGCTTCATATATGCATTGACTTTATACAAGTTTGGGATAATGTTTTGATTCTGGATGGGGGTAGCCATATTGGAAATTCGTTGACCGATTTGGCGACACCTGAGTTTACCTGTCAGTTGTCAAACTCCATATGCCTAAAACCCAAAGTTTTAAGAATATAGGTACGATAAATAAGGTTTCTCTGTGATATATTATTGACAAATATGTAGATAAATGCATTTTCATGGTAGTTTTTACCTCATTTGGTTTACTGAGTTCGAATATATCATAATGATCCTGATTCCATTGGTGAATAATAGTTGCTAAACGATCTTGATCTTGTATTTTCTCCATTTGTGTATTATCCGTGAGGTATATACTCCATTTAGAAATTAATTTTCATGAAAAGGAATATCAAAGGTTTTCACAATGACGTAAACAATTACAATATCCCATTTAATTAGGTATTATTTCCGTATTTTACACAGCGGTACACAGCGACCTCCTAGGATAGATTGAATTTGCGACGCATGCGTATTACCTGTGTATGTAAATCGAAGGTGTCGCACCTCGCACTTCCTGCGGGGAAGTATCACAAAACTTTAGAATCAGTGGTCTCGATATTCCAGTCCTTCTTATTCCAATCATATTATATATTACCCAATAAGTTAGAGATCGACTAACTTCTACTTTTTTTTTTAAATTTGCAATCTATTAGTATTTTAAAGATCCTGAAGGTGCGACCCGAGAAGCGAGCGATAGAAAGAAAGCCAACACAAGGCCAGAGAACATCGGCTGCAGCAGTTATATCTGACAGTAAAGGCAACTACCTAAAGCGACAAATTGTTCGAGCAGAAGACCGTGCAATTTACTGGTGGTATCAAGCAGGTGACAATATCGAAAAACGACTGCGCTGGCTGAGACGAAACATACAGGATAAGGTCAATGAGCTAGCCTAGGGAGCATACATTTCTATATTTGGCTGGGTACCTGCAATTTAACTACAAAAGACAAAAGTGTGTACATATCCTTAGCATTTACTGAAACCAATGAAGCTGTAGCAGTAATTACAAATCAGTTCAAGCAATTTATAGACTTAGTGAACCAGTATCCAAACTGTAAATTAACATTCTTAGAAGTACCACACTACTCAATCGCCCGTTGGAACACCACAAGGGGTCATCGTCAGCCAGAAGTGTTTGCAACACAAGATAATACCCTCCATGAACAAATAGAGGCGATCAACCAAGTCATACATACACTGAATAGAGAGCAAGGGGTGAGGTCCCCTCTCTTGACTGTACATCTCAGAGCAAGAAAACAGGTAAAAAGAGGGGAAAATAAACCAAAGAAAGACATAATTAACTTTAACCTTCTAAACGACGGAATACACCCATCTCCATTACTGGCAAAAGTGTGGCTCAAAGAAATCTCTATGAGAATAAGCGTAGACTGTTATCAATAAATAACAACTGACAATTACTCTTTTCTATCTGTATGCTACAGGAGGCATGGGATGTCCAAGCCATACTGTACAACAATAGATTAGAATCAAAAGTTTAATCAGTAGCAACGAAAAACTATTACGCAATGGATCTGCGGAAATGCAATAAACAATATGCTGTTGGAGTAGAGAGCACAGCTATGGATTACACCCTTAATATTAATAGAGCCTTAAAGAAGAAACTAAAAGCAACACAAAGAAATCGCACACTGCAGTATAAATATACTGGAGGAGGAATCGTCATAACAGCTGATGCAGCAAGTTTCGAATTATTTAAAATGGCGGCAATTGCATATTACGAGAAGCCCAGCCCAGATGGAACACCCGCCCATATACAAACTAATGTAGATGGAACAGGTAGAGCAGTGGTTCAATATACGATTAAAATCCGAAAACCAACTAGTGCACCATATACCATCAACATTTATACCACACAAAGCAGAATTCTAGTGAATGGCGAAGGATGCGATACATTTGTACAAACGGATATTCCGAATATACAGTCAATAATTGTACGAGAAGCCAAAAATATCAATCTTGATTTGGAACTTCTAAACCAACAACTACAAGAACAACTGAGCCAGCTTATAAATGGGACTCCAACAAAATGTAATAGTGCTAACATTCAATGCCCAAAATGCGGGAAATCATGTAGGACAAGAAGTACATATTGCACTACTGGCAATCATTGGGTACGTTATAAGTGCCAAAAGCTAACACCAGCTGAAATCATGCAAATCGAAGATACTGATGACACAGAAAGTGACTACACATGTAAAATTTGTGGAACAGACCTCAAACAGATTACGGATGGTACAAATAGTGAAGAGACACTTGCAAAATCGTTACTATTAGAGGAGAATGAAACAAGAACTGACGAAGTAATACAATCTGAGGAGCAGGAACAACAGCAGCAGTGTATCAAATGTGATAAAACAATGAAACGAATCGAAAGCGACATATGTATAGTATGTGATAATCAATGCCATACTCATTGCATGGAATACATAAATGGAGAACCAATGTGTTATGCATGTAAGGCCATGGGCATACAAGAAGAACAAACTATAATATATAGCTGTAAAACCATCTCTACAACTGAAAGTGCCAAACTGCATGAACAGTTACCATACTAGAATATCGCACAGCAAACTATCCGAAAAGATTCTAAAGCACAACAAAAGCAAGTCCCATCACAAACCTCAGTACGAACAGATGAGAAAGCAGTGGCAAACAAGCCTGGTGACACTGACAGTACAGCAAAGCATAGAGAAGTAAAGTATAACGAACTAAGAGCAAAAGAGACGAAATTAAAGAAAATGGAAGAACTAATAAAACAAAAAGAAAAGGCAGCTCAGGATGTGAACAACAACAGAACAAAACTTGAATCAAGATGTCAAGAGTTAGAACTGAGGAACTACGAGCTAGAACAAACAGTGAAAACTCTAATGAAAAGAATAGAAAGCCTAGAACTAACAAACATACACGACAACTGCCCAGAAACCAACAAAGGCAACAGTGGGACAAAAAACAACGCAAACTTCTCTCATAATAACGACAGCATGGCAGATTACTTCAACCAGAGGTTCATACGCATGCACCAGAAGCTAACAGACGTAGTGTTTGACAATATAGAAAAGCATATCGACAGGATGACCAGTGGAGAAACAAACATAAGTAACCAAAACAGTAATGAAGAAGAGCAAACGCAAGGTCATAATAATGAAGTAAAACCCTGCTCTCAGACAGAACCACACTCGTCCGGAAGAATGTACAACGACAACTTGGCCACATCTAAGGACAATGGAGCCTATGTGGCAGGGCAACCGCTGTTCTATGGAAAACCAAACCCTCAAGCAGCAAAGGTAACAGCCTCACAAACAAGTTATCAACCCATCCAACGTACTATAACTCGACCCCCACCTGTCCAATATGTACGGAATCCGCCACTTCATCCAGGTCAAACTACTAGATTAGTACCTAGGGAAGAACAAAACAGCAACAGGTATACCCCACTAAATCCAAGGACAACAACAAATGTGCCTTTTTTAGTGAACAGCAATCCACTTCGAATAAACAGACATCAATATTAAATAAAGAAAACTGTGAGAATAGGATTAAATTGACTTCATACAACTGTAAAAGCATTAAAACCTGTGGTAATTCAATTAGCGAAATTTTGAAGGACAGTGACATTATTTTGATACAAGAACATTGGCTTTTTCATTCACAAACCAGTATTATCTCAGACATTAATAGTGACATCAACTTCATAGCAAAGGGGGTGGATATAAATGACCCACTCCTACCGGTATCATTACCTAGAGGGTATGGAGGAGTCGCAATTTTATGGAAAAAAACCATTGACCACTTTGTCAGAACCTTACCAGACGGGTCCGAAAAAATCCAATGTATTGAACTTGAAGGTGCAAAGAGAAGCGTAATTATTATATGCGTGTATATGCCAGCTAATGGAAGCAAGAATATCAGGAGTGCATAGATGAACTTCATGAAATATACTTGAAATACGAACATTCTCATGACTTCATTATGGGAGGTGATATTAACGAAGACCTCAACAAACACAAACCGAACAGCACAAGAAAGGCTTACTTAAAAAATTTCATCAACAAGTTTGGGTTGCAATATGAAAATGTAGGAAACACATTTACCAACTCAAAAGGATGTGAGTGCTCAGAAATCGATTACTTCATACATAATATTCCACACCAACAAGTAATAGCAGAGAAAGCGATCATCCGAATCGATACCAACACTTCAGATCATTACCCGATTAGCATGTCCTTTAAATGGTAACACTACAAGGATGACAACTTGAAGATACCAAACCCAAAGGGAAAAATCAAATGGGAAAAAACAGATAAAGATCTATACAGAGCTATGGTAACAGAAAAGTCAACAGCATTGTATGAAAAAATGCGAACAATAAAAATCAATTCACAGGAAGCAATAACTCAGGTAAACATACTGCTCACATCCACCGCCCAGATATGCTCAGGAAGCAAAACTACCTATCAAGCAAAACCTAAGCTAAAGGTATGGAATGCTGATATAAAGGCTGCACTGAAGGAAAAACGCAACTCGTACAACATCTGGCTAAAGAATGGAAAACCGAATGATCCTACCAACCACCTACTGGTACGGAAAAAACATACCAAAAAGGAATTCCGTAGAGCTGTCAGAATAGAGGTAGCGCGGCAAAAAGAGATAGAAAAAGTCAATATAATGGAGGCACGACCAAACAACCAGCTGATTCAGAAAAATCGGAAAAAAGGTCTTGAGCATATTCAGGACATAAATGTGAATGGCAAAACATATTCAGGACCCGATGAGGTAATGCTAGGATTCCAAGAGCATTTTCGTAGTTTGTCCACCTTCGATAAATCCGTACATAAGGAGATCAAATATCACCAACAAGT
>MJUT01050762.1:130050-186355 GCA_002080005.1 Gigantidas platifrons | reverse complement strand
AAAACAAATTTTATATTCGTACAAGTAGTAGTATAGAACAAAAAGGAGTTTTAATAACTGTTTTCATAAATAATTTGTTTTAGCCTGCCACGAGTTGAGGTTACAAAAACTGTAGAAGTGTACAGCAAAAACAACTTTTGCTTCAGGGAATAGACAAAACATTTTTGGACAATTCAAATAAGTTTTGCCAGCGATGTCATGTACCAGTGAAATAAAGGGTAACCACGGTTAAAGCGATATCCAAAACTCGAAAGTCAAGTGACAAAGACGAAGCAAAGAAAACGGAGACAGAAACAACGAACAGCATACAGAAACTGAAAGAAAACACACAGAAAACTAAAAGTAAAAGACTGAGCATCTAGGACTCCACTAAAAACTGTGAGCAAGGACCAGGTGCACCATTATTCTTAATGTGGCTGAAAATGCACAAGCATTTATCTTTGTGCATATACCTAAAAAAAAATACGGGAGATAACCCCATCCGAAAAAAAATTGGTCGTACCACTTATTTTTTAGGTGCTACGCCTATGTTCATCATTGATTAAGGGACCGACCATATAACTTGTGTGTGTGTGGGGGTGGGAATAAAATAATGAGCATGATTTTTCCATATGGCATAGTTTGCAGATATTTGACAAAGGAGTCTTGCTATATTTAGCCTGATTTTTTTGAAGATTATATAAGTTCCTGTAGCAAACCTATTGCGAACTGGAATTTTACATGTATCACGAATGCAGGCACTATTTGTAGCTATCAATGGATGAATTTTGCCGCACATCCCAATGTTATAAGGAATGTTCGCCAATCTCATTAGTGATGTCATATTCACTCATTTGCATGTCATTAAACAAACAATTGGTTGGCAGTAAAACAATAACGTAATTGACAGGAAAGTAACCAATTTTTAAACTTTTATAAAAAAATTATTTCCAAACCAATTTTGGTTCTGTTAATTGTTTTAGAGACTTAAGAAAATTCATATTTATTCTGTCAGTTTACATTTTTTTTATTTTTATATGATAAATTCATAATTCTAATATGAAATAATGCATTTTTACGCTTCAAAACTAAATAAAACAAGCTTGAATTTCCAATCTTTTTATTCTGAATATTTTTATCAAACCTTCGATGTGAATTACTTATTGCTATATAATTTTCATTTCTGAAAGAATTATTAAATTATCGTAATTAACAAAATAATAATGACAATTTAAAGTTGAGCCTTCATTGAAAGACAAGCGAAATGTTTGATTTCCTGCCAACCACACAGGTAAATTCTCAAGCCTGTGACATCATGGCGAACATCCCTATACGTATATACAGACTCAATTTCTAAGATACAAATCATTGACTCGGAACAGACTGACAGTGGTGCATTTTTCAATTTCAAATTTTACGGTGATTAGAAATTCTTAGAATTTTCCACATTCTTTCACGCGTCGTGTGTATTAGATAGGCTAGCCACATTTTAATTCATGCTATCACTTTGAGCCACCGGTCTGCCAGAGTTTTCGTTCGTTGTTCCGATGTCCTATAATTATTAGCTACTTTTTGACGTTCGGAACGAGATTTTCGTAAACCACAAAGGTGTTCCAAATGATAGCCATGAAAATTAGCTACCTTAAAAATACATTAAAAATACTATTCCAGTTAATCCCCTTTTACCATGTTTTGATAGATTCTTGGTAATTAGTATTTTTGAACGAAAAAAAAAGGGGGGGGGGGGTGGTGAATGTAGGCGAGGAAATCTATTTAATTAGATAGATTTATCCCAGAAATTGATTAATATAAGATTTATATGGCGTAAAAGAATAAAGGCAAAGACTAGTTGACTCGTAGTCAGCATAATTCCTTCATTACATGGGATAGAAGTCATGAAGTTTTCCATTAATTAAGCTACCTTGCATCTGTTCAATGTATGACACAGGTTTCAAAGTGTTATCCATGAAAATAAACTACCTTGCACCATTCAAACATAAGCATAAACATCAGAAGTTTGCCCATGAAAATTAGCTACCTCCCATTCCTTCGTTGAATGGGATAGGAGTCATAACGTTTTCCATGAAAATAAGCTACCTTACATCTGTTCAATGTATGACACAGATGTCAAAGTGTTATCCATGAAAATAAACTACCTTACATCTGTTCAATGTATGACACAGGTGTCAAAGTGTTATCCATGAAAATAAAGGTGCATCATTCAAACATAAGCATAGGCATCAGAAGCTTGCCTATGAAAATTAGCTACCTCGCATTACGTCGACGTCGTTGCATGGTCCATAAAAATTAGCTACCTGACCTTTCTTCATTGCATGGGATAGGAATCATGAATTTTTCCATAAAAATAAGCTACCTTGTATATGTTCAATGTATGACACATGTTTCAAAGTGTTATCCATGAAAATAAACTACCTTGCACCATTCAAGCATAGGCATAAGCATCAGAAGCTTGCCCATGAAAATTAGCTACCTCCCATTCCTTCGTTGAATGGGATAGGAGTCATGACGTTTTCCATGAAAATAAGCTACCTTACATCTGTTCAATGTATGACACAGGTGTCAAAGTGTTATCCATGAAAATAAACTACCTTGCATCATTCAAACATAAACATAAACATCAGAAGCTTGCCCATGAAAATTAGCTACCTCGCATTCCTTCATTCCATTTCTCTGACAAAATCTATGACTTTTTTATTTTCCAAATCCTGATTTTATTTGTGCGTTTCTTCTGATAATAGGGGCAAGGATTACTGTAGTAGAACAAGTCAAACATCTCCGAAATTGGACTTACAACATTATAATTCTGAAATTATAAAATTTGACAGTCGTGCTCTAGTTCATAGTAGGATACTAATGGTAATACTTCTGGTTTTTTTTTGTAATTCTTTTTATGGAATAAAGGAACGTAAATAAAATGGAAGGGAGATTTAATTGAAATTATTAGAATTGAATGAAGGATCTTTCTAAGTTAGGGAGATGTGGACATAAAACTGTGATCACTCATAATACATTAAAGAGATCTCTAATCAAAATAAAGATATCTAAATTGAATTGTCGAGCTCTTAAATCCTTTTAGGAATCAGAATCAATCAGAATCTAAAAATCAGCTCAAACATTGAGCACATCACGTAACTGACTGTAATCCACTGCTTAACACCCCCCCCCACCCCATATGTCTAGCGATATTTTATTTTTAGCTCCCCTTACGCCTGTGATCATCCGACATCAATGTGGTGAATGAGAATGACGTTGTATAAAAATAATAACAACTCAAATAAAATTGAATGTTTATTATTTTTAAAATTGGTTTTTATCTTATATACTATTGATAAAAATTGTGACAAATACTACAAATGAAAAGATTTACAAATAACATGGTCCCTTCAAAGAAAATAAATAAAAATAAAATAAAACTGACAGAATCATTGAAAGGAAATAAAGTTGAGATAAATTATACGAGACTTTGGATAGTAAATTATTCAAGAAATAATATAAAATAAAGGACCACGCAGATCGATGCATGTCGGCAAGGGAAAGTTGAAAAAGCGTATATAAAAAAAAAAATGGGCCCACTGTATTTTGGGCACGGGCATTGATTTTGTCTTGTTTTACTATTTCAGTCAGTTGTCAGTAAAAATGCCTTCCAAATATACGAAATTTCTGAATTCTCTGAATTTGTGTCACTTTTAGAAATAAAATGGCATTTTATATGGCCCATCAAGAATGCACAAAGACCATCGTTTACACAAAAACTGCAACATAAAAGCTAAAATCTTGCCATTTGATACTTGTTTGTCCCTTTCAGTTGACTTCATGTCTGAAACCACAAGAGGTAGAGAGGATATCCCTCGATAATGTGGATTTAATTCTACTCTAAATGATCTTTTTTAGATTTACACAAACAGTGGCACACCCATGTTTTCTATCCCCAAATATTCCTATACACCGTGTCCGACATCTATACAATCTGGAAACTGTGGCTAAACATGAACGAAATGGACCAATTCCTTTTTGAAGGTTCCCCACTGATTTTTTGTAACTTTTGTTGTTTGAGAGATGTGACAGAATCAAAAATCCTATATGTATGGGTTAAATTCGACATTTATAAAATATTTTTTTTTAACCAAATCTATACTTTATTGAACATAAACTGTATAAGTGACCAGGTGAGTTATTCAGGCTCAGGTAAAATGACCCGCTAATTAAGAAAGAAATCATGGAAGCCAGAATGTGTTTTGAGTTTTAACATGGATTGTTGGATAAAATTTAATAATATCTGCTAACCCATGTTAAAACTCAAAACACATTCATGCTTCCAAGATTTATTTCGATTCTGATATGTCTAAGATTACAAATACGGTAGTATACTTTGATTGGAAGACGGTAATTTATATTTACGTTTGCGGAAAGTGTCACACACCATTTATGCTGCCAATGGAAAAGTCAGTCACATTGACCGGCGCATGTGTGAACGAGATTATACCATCGATAAATCACTCGTGTGTCTACAAAGCGAAAGAAGGACGTCATGTTAGAATTTGTGTTATCACCCTGGTATTCATCAAAGCTTTTGAGCAGACGTTGTCAAAGGGAACGTGAGCTATTGCCATCATTTGATCCGTCGTCCGTCTGTAAGCTTTTCACATTTTAATCTTCTGCTCTGAAATCCCTTAGCCCACTGAACTGAAGCTTAATAGGAAGCATCTATGTAAGGTTCTCTATAAAGATTGTTCATTTCGTCCTGATCCATTAACAAACACGGCCACCATAGGAAATTCTTATTGCTGATTGGTTGATTTCTAAAAAAAAATCTTCACCTCTGAAACCGAGTAGCCACAGGCAGTTATTGTTTCTGTTTGGTCAATTAAAAAAAAAATTCTGAAACCGCTGGAAGGTCCTCTATAAAGATTGTTCATTTCGGCTCAATTCGTAGCAAACATGGCCGCCACAGGCAGTTCTTGATGCTGATTGGTTGATTCCTAAAACATTCTTCGACCCTGAAACCGCTTGACCAAATGAACCTAACTGGGTAGGAATCATCTATGGAAGGCCCTCTATAAATATTGCTCATTTTGGATCCGTTAACAGACATGGCCAGCACAGACAATTTGTGTTGCTGATTGGTCGATTCATAAAAAATCTTCTCCTCTGAAACCACTTGGCCAAATGAACCGAAACTAGAGAGGTTGCATCTATAGAAGGCGCTATAAAGTTTTCTCATTTCGTCCCGATCCGTTAACAATCATGTCCACCACAGCCAATTCTTGTTGCTGATTGGTTGATTTCTAAAAAATATTCTAAACCTACTGAGCCTCTAGTCTATATATTGTATTGTATTATATGTATGCTAATGTTCCATCATACCAGTCTGAGTTTTTAAATAAAATCTTTAAGAAATAACTTGTGTTAAGATACTTTGCGTGTGAGATATTATCATGTATGGCTGCTATTTGATTTTTAAATTGACAAGTATGTGTGATAAAAGTATCTGTACTTACAAAACATACCAGCATGATGCAAACTATTTATTTGAGCTATATTCAATGACATTACATACATTTTCATACGTTGTACCAGCGTCTGGCAATCTACTTTCTAAAGGCTGAGTACATCACCCAAGTGATAAACAGTGCAGTGAAAGATAAATGAGGTGTAGGCAGCTCTTTAAACCTCTCTCCCATCAATACAAACGCAAACCTGTAAACATTTATTGATAAAGAATAGAGATACATGTACATAAGAAATTAGGATGCAGGCGCCCTAACGTACTACTGTTATCCCGAGATGTATAAATTTGTAGGCCCTTCTGAAGTTATATCCTCAAAACAGGAAAAAACGAAATACAATTAGATATTAATCTGTTATCAAAAACAAACAAATACAAAACAAACCAATCGTAAAGAAGAATATCAAAGAGAAAGAAAAAAAACCCCTACATGCATGTACCTTTTATCAACCTGACTTAGTTCTGTACACATAATTTTCATAAGAGATACAGGTAACTAATTTACCTGGAAATTTTACATACATTTTGTATCTATCATATTAAACAATGAGTGTATCTTGTTTTCAAAGAAAACATTCTGATAGCTATATTGCTAAAAAGAGGTAATACAAACGTAGATATCAAATATAGTGCACATGAACGTTTCTGGAATAACCTTCATCAGGTAGATCAAAATCAAAAGATTGGAAAGACAAATAATTTAATAGTTTTGGGAGCACAAGATCTGTGGGTCATGATGTTATGTGGGAGTTTCTTTACACCTGGTAGAGATATTGGGAGTGCTGATTTTATGGTGTGGGTTTTGGTGCAGTCGGGGATGTTGTCTTGTGATTCCACAGTGAATACGGACTGACACTGTTGGGGATGTTGGATTTTTGCTTTGTGTCAGCTGTGATCTGTCCATCGCTCCTCATTGGTGTAACACATGTTGTGTCTGTTCCTAAGGATTTTATATATAACAGCTTCTTTCATCACATATTGCGTAAGACCAAGATATAGTTTTTCTGTTACCTGATTCATGTCGAGCGAAACAGAGAAACTTACAATATAAGCGCGGACGTCTAAAACGCTTAGAACGGTGTCTGTTTCTGCTCTTTTTAGACAATTTGGCAGTTGTTTTTTTTTAACTATAAGACATTGCAGAATAAACACAATATACGTACATTGTCGGGAAATATAAAAACTGTACGTAACAACTTTAGTGAGTGAGTGAGCGATTGTTGTTTAACGCCAACTCAGCAATTTTATAGCTATATCATGGCGAGACCAAGTTAATTTGCAATGAGATGATGATGATGTCCGCTTTTTTCTCGACCAACACGCTTAGTTTTTTTTTATAGTGTTAGCTAACGGAAACAACAGACCGCGGATATACATGTCGCTCCACTCGGACACATTATCCTGATTCCGAGTCAACCAGTCTTTGCTCTTTCTCCTTAATTCTGCGTGCTTTGCATTATAAGCAACAAATACCAGTTGATAATCTTTGGTTTGATCCGATCGGGACTCGAACCCACGATCTACCGC
Source organism: Gigantidas platifrons (assembly GCA_002080005.1). NCBI lineage: Eukaryota > Metazoa > Mollusca > Bivalvia > Mytilida > Modiolidae > Gigantidas > Gigantidas platifrons. The sequence continues at coordinate 179,322 of MJUT01050762.1, read as the reverse complement.
ACTCGAGGCGAACACGCTAACGATTACACTACCGATGAGAGTCTTTGGTGAGCATTTCTGGTCTGTTTCTCAGCTAATACATATATTGTCTACATAAATAACAATAGATAACGTAACAATACAAAATACATTGTGCAACGCACGGTCAACTTTTCGCGATTTCACAATCCTTCAGAAGACACATAAAAAGCGACTTTTTGAGTACATGTATATAAACAAATTTATATTTTGCCATCTTCCACATTCTGTTGGAAATTTATGATTTAGGGTTCTATATTTACAAAATCCAAACATTTTTTTTACTGTTTCTAAGTTTTACAAGAATCTTGTAAAATGAGCGTTGAGAGAAATGTTGTGTAGCGTAGCAGGAACGACAACTCTGGATAGAGAATGGGGTAGCTAAAAATTTTACGACACCGATATGAGAGCAAGGAACGATAACCCTGATAGATATTGCAAAGTTCAATGAATTTGATCAAGGATCAAGACGGTTGAAGGCCTTGTCAACTTGCTACTAGTTAAAGCACTATGGCCAGTGATGATATTTTAAGAGAAGGTACAACATTGGTCCCAACATTGAGGCATAGTTGCTTGATGACATGAAGCAAAGCCGACAAGTTGGGAGGGGGAAGAGAACTGAAAAAAGGGGGGGGGTTCACGTCAAAACACTCTTAAAATTAAATATTTTGATCTTTCATGTTCAAAAGGTCTAAACAGAATTAAAATTCAGAATGCATGATAGAGCAGAGCAGTTTCCATTGTCATGCAATTAGTGATGAATTCAGTCGTCTCTGAAAAAAGAAAGCAAGTCTAGTATTGGTCTGGCACAATCCGTCCATGGCATGTCAACATGTGCAATGCAATGCACCTGCGTCAGTCATATTTTAAATTTGCAGAATACCTTTTATAGTGCTTGTGACGAGATTAGTATGGAGATACAGAGCAGAAACTATCTATATATCATTCCCTTGAATAGCTAAGAGCTGTTGATTGCTGCACCATGCATACAGTATAACTTAAGCGGGACATATGTGTCATATTTTATTTTGTAATTTTGAATGTTGTATAAAGTATTTACCACGCTGTGCAAGTCATACGTGTATAGTCAATTCCAACAATATTTCAGTTATATTGTGTCGGTCACTTTTATTGGTGGAGGAAACCAGAGTACCTGGAGAAAACCATCGACCTGTCTGCAGTCACTGACAATCTTTGTCACATAATGTTGTAACACACCTCTGCATGAGCAGGATTCGAACTCACAATGTTAGTGGTGATAGGCACTGATTGCACAGGTAGTTGTAAATCCAACTACCATATGGCATATGATCGTGACCACAATTGCCCCTGCTCTTTGATGTAAAAGAAACAGTTGAAAATATCTATAGTCCTCGAAATGAACATTTGGATTTACTGGTCTGAATCAAATTCTAGAATTTATTTAAGAAATAATTCATGGAAGCCATATGTATATATTGTTTTTACCACGGGTAGGCCCTTTATGTCACGAAGTTTTACCCCGAGCGTTAGCGAGGGGTAGAAAGCTGACATAAAGGGCCTACACGTGATAAAAACAATATATACATATGGCTTCCATGAATTATTTCGATTCTAATATGTAAAAATTGGTAAAATATCGTTATAAATTGTCGATGACGTCATAAATTACGATGGGTGTAGATATACACTGTATATTAATTTTACCACGGGTTTGGTCTTGAAGCGTTTGAAGGACGTCATATTAGAATTTTATATATTTCTATATAAAACTGAAATTTACTGTTCCGATCAAAGTTTTACTGGTCTTGGGCCGGAGGACTGGTGCTCATTATGAGGATTGTATCTATCTGAACCATAGCTCTTATGGTTCCACAGGTATGTAGTATATCATGTATTCATGGTACATTTTTTGTATTATTATGATTTTTATAAAGATCAAAATTTGAAGAATATTTATTAATTCTAACACTCTATTCGAACTGTTTTATTTCTATTTAAAGAAATGATGTAATCTTTCAGGGGTCAGAGCAAATTTGTCTGCATGGGCGAAGAAGCTAGATTGCCATGGAGATATAGAAAAACAAAGTCACTTTAAAAAGTTATTCATCCAAAGATTAAGGAATTCTCCTGTTGCCATAGATACAGAAAAGGCTAATGAACAACATTATGAAGTTCCAACAGAATTTTTCACAACCGTATGTTTCCAATATACAGATACACAGAGATGTACAAAATCTATTCGTCACTCTAATTTTTTGCTATATATTTCATTTAGAATCACAATTTTGAAAGTTATTTTTTTGCAAAATCTATTTTTGTTCGATTTTGATCAGAAAAAAATTGATCTCAGGATAAGTTTGTGAAAAATTGTGATTTGAAATGAAGTAAACATGGATATGTTCTCAATTATTTTGAGTGATTGTTTTTTAAAGACAATTGAGTAATTTTTCAGCTATGTCATGGTGATGATGAGGTGCACTTAACAACAGTCTACGGGTAAACGTGTCATTCCATGCTGACACTTAACAACAGTCTACGGGTAAACGTGTCATTCCATGCTGACACTTAACAAGTCTATGGGTAGACGTGTCATTCCATGCTGACACTTAGCAACAGTATACGGGTAAACATGTCATTCCATGCTGACACTTAACAACAGTCTATGGGTAGACGTGTCTTTCCATGCTGACACTTAACAACAGTCTACGGGTAAACGTTTCATTCCATGCTGACACTTAGCAACAGTCTATGGGTAAACGTGTCATTTTATGCTGACACTTAACAACAGTCTACGGGTAGACGTGTCATTCCATGCTGACACTTAACAACAGTCTACGGGTAAATGTGTCATTTCATGCTGACACTTAACAACAGTATACGGGTAAACGTGTCATTCCATGCTGACACTTAACAACAATCTATGGGTAGACGTGTCATTCCATGCTGACACTTAACAACAGTCTATGGGTAGACATGTCATTCCATGCTGACACTTAACAACAGTCTACAGATAAATGTGTCATTCCATGCTGACACTTAACAACAGTCTACGGGTAAACGTGTCATTCCATGCTGACACTTAACAACAGTACTGGTAAACGTGTCATTCCATGCTGACAATTAACAACAGTCTACGGGTAAACGTGTCATTCCATGCTGACATTTAGCAACAGTCTACTGGTAAACGTGTCATTTCATGCTGACACTTAACAACAGTCTACGGGTAAACATGTCATTTCATGCTGACACTTAACAACAGTATACGGGTAAACGTGTCATTCCATGCCGACACTTGACAACAGTCTATGGGTAGACGTGTCATTCCATGCTGACACTTAACAACAGTCTATGGGTAAGCGTGTCATTCCATGCTGACACTTAGCAACAGTCTATGGGTAAATGTGTCATTTCATGCTGACACTTAACAACAGTCTATGGGTAAACGTGTCATTCCTTGCTGACACTTAACAACAGTCTACGGGTAAACGTGTCATTTCATGCTGACACTTAACAACAGTATACGGGTAAACGTGTCATTCCATGCTGACACTTAACAACAGTCTATGGGTAGACGTGTCATTCCATGATGACACTTAACAACAGCCTATGGGTAGACGTGTCATTCCATGCTGACACTTAACAACAGTCTACGGATAAACGTGTCATTCCATGCTGACACTTAACAACAGTCTATGGGTAAACGTGTCATTCCATGCTGACACTTAGCAACAGTCTACTGGTAAACGTGTCATTCCATGCTGACACTTAACAACAGTCTACTGGTAAACATGTCATTTCATGCTGACACTTAACAACAGTCTACGGGTAAACATGTCATTTCATGCTGACACTTAACAACAGTATACGGGTAAACGTGTCATTCCATGCCGACACTTGACAACAGTCTATGGGTAGACATGTCATTCCATGCTGACACTTAACAACAGTCTATGGGTAAGCGTGTCATTCCATGCTGACACTTAGCAACAGTCTATGGGTAAATGTGTCATTTCATGCTGACACTTAACAACAGTCTACGGGTAGACGTGTCATTCCATGCTGACACCTAGCAACAGTCTATGGGTAAACGTGTCATTCCATACTGACACTTAACAACAGTCTATGGGTAGACGTGTCATTTCATACCGACACTTAACAACAGTCTATGGATAAACATGTCATTCCATGCTGACACTTAACAACAGTCTATGGGTAGACGTGTCATTCCATACTGACACTTAACAACAGTCTATGGGTAGACGTGTCATTCCATGCCGACACTTAACAACAGTCTATGGGTAGACGTGTCATTCCATACCGACACTTAACAACAGTATACGGGGAAATGTGTCATTTCATGCTGACACTTTCTGATGCATGCTTAGTGGAGAAGAAAAAAATACTAATTTTATTGTCTTTAGGTTGACCCAATCAGCGGTAGAACCCACAATCTACTTCTCCCAGCATCCTAACCATTACAACACCGAAGCAGTTCATTAATTTTGTATTTGACATGAAAAAACATATTAAATAAGATATAAAAAACCTGCATAGATGTTGTATACTATCAATATAGGATTTATATCATGAGAAGAAAAAGCTATTTTTTTCAGTCTGCTTGTATGATAACCTCTGAACCCAGTATCTACCTATAATACACTTGTATTTATTTATATGTAGGTTCTTGGTAAAAGATTAAAGTACAGTTCTTGTTACTGGACAGAAATGACGAAAACTCTGGAGGAAGGTAATCTTACTTAATATAAAATGGTGTGTGCCACAGTTATCAAGAACACAGAAATGAAAAATATCAACTTATACATTCTTGGAAATCCCAAGTATTACCATCAGTATTTAGATTTGCTTTCTATCCCCCTCTACCCCCACCCACAAAAAACAACAACAAAAAACCCAAACAAACAAAAAAAAAACCTTGTAAATATAAGGTAGAATTGTAGGCAATTAATTCCATAGACCATTTCTGACTTGATTCTAAAATGGTACCTTTTTTATAGTAGTTATTTCCCTTTAATGTGAGCAAAACAGTCCTCTTTCATGCAAAGTCCAATGAAAATAGCATATCATTTTCCTATAATCTGTACACATTTTAATGTTGTATTAACAACTTATGAATTTATTAAGTGAGTTTTTAAAGTGATTGTTAATTAACTCAAAATGACAAATTTTTCATCTATATCAAGTTTATTTTTCGGTGAGAAAATTATGACGTCAGTTTTTGTACAAGACCAACACTCTTGGTTTGATTTTTATAGCAAAATAAAATGGTTTTAAAGTATTTAATTTCCATTTACCATTTCAAATCCAATTATTTACCATTTTAAAACAATTTTTACTTCAGCCATTTATTGCCCAAATGGATTTTTAAATAATACATTGTGGAACCATGTTTTTAGAAATGGATAAAAAATTGACATTTATTGTAATATTTCTAACAACAAAACCGTTTGTCTACCATTTATTGGAAATAGATATACATGTGTATATATCTTTATTTCTCATAACCCACTGGCAGGTACAGACCTCACTATTTAGAATTTACACAATATACATAGTAAATAAATACATGTACCTGTTATGATGTAATGCATAATTAAATAAATTTTGAATTGAAATTGAATTGTGAAAAGAACAAGATATTTCACATCATGTCAGAAGTACAATAGTAAAAATGAATGATATGTTTGCATTTGATCTTCAACCTCATAATTTTTATTATCAATCTCTTGCTTACTGAAGCAACAGTCTGTCTGTAAACATATTGTTCCACTCGGACAAATTTAAAAAAAGAATGTACCTCAGGCGGGCATGACAATCCTTACACCACCATAGCAGTTTCTAGCATAGCACTGACACAAACACATTTTATTTGGGTTAAAAATAAGTTTGGGGTTACATTATTGAAATCAAATAATGACAACTGGTTGAAAATTATTTTTGATTTTGTTTATTTCGCTTGCTTATTCACCAAATTCTAATAGTTGTGGTCATGATTGTATAGTAGTTGGATTTACAACTACCTATGTAATGAGTGACTATCACCATTAAAGTTGTGTCACACTCAGCTTGAGTCCCGTTCATGGCAAGGTGTGCTCGATAGAATATTATGTGATATTAGTTTGCCTCCGGTTTTTTCCACCAATACAACCGACCACCACAATATAACTGTAATATTGTTGAAAGTGGCGTTAAACATTATAGGCAAACAGTGATTTTTTGCTACCTGCAGTATGCCACCGAAATAATAATTAGTTATTACTGCATGCAGACAAAAAAGAAATCATTAAGACTTTTGTTTCTTACTCAGTTACTATAGGTAACGTATATAATAATGATTCTTGTACATATAATTTTTAATTCGTTGCAGCCGAAGTTGAATCATTAAAGATTTACTGTGAATCGGCTAAAATGGCTGATGGACTGGTCGTGTTGGTAAGATAGTAAATAATTAATATGAATTATTAACGATATCAGGTTTAAGTATTTCTGGCCCCTAAGATCATAAAACTTTGCAGTACATGTACAAGTTTCGTGCTCATAATTCAAAATCATCCAATCAGAACATTGTATATGCCTGTTGCAATGATCTGATTGGCTGCTTCTGGAGTATATATTTGTACCAATAGCCTGATTCTTCTATGCACAAAGGTGTTTTAATTTTAATGGTCTATATTGTTCATGCCACAATATAGCTGAAATACTGCTAAAGTTCATGTTAAACACCAGTCAATCAATTTTTCGAGTATGAGCTCGAAATTGGAACTCAAGTATTTTATGATCTACGCTGTTGTTAGTTTGTCTGAACTTGTTCTCCAATATCTATGAGGGACCGTCGTACATAGTCATGATCGTATGGTAGTTGGATTTATAACTATCTATGCAATCAGTGCCTATCACCACTAAAGCTCTGAGTTTAAATCCCACTCCTGAAATTGATACAACATTATGTGATAAAGTTTGTCAGTGACTTACGACAGGTCATGGCTTTCTCCAGATACTGCGGTTTCCTGCACCAATAAAACTGACTGCCACGATATAACTGATATATTGTTGAAAGTGGCGTTAAAACAACATAACCCCGTAACTACTAATGTCTATGAACAAGTGGTTCTGCACATCAAGTAACAACTAAAATTGATTTACTAGTCAGACTTCAAAAATACATGTATATTAATTACAGTGAAACTGAACAATAAATAAGACAGAATTCTGTATAAACCAAACACTGTCTATTCTGAACACAAAAGGTGCACCCAAGGACATTCAATTTATATAGGTTTCCCTGTACTACAGTTTATGCATAAAATGGTATCCACCAATCATATTACAGTTTGTTTGTAGTAGTTTTCATAGTAATTTAAGTGTAGACACTGCTAACCCAAATACTCTGATATCTTAAAGTAAGATCGATTTCTTCACACTGAGGTTTGAGTGTATATATCACAGTATTTACGGTAATTAGGTTTTCACTTGTCATCATGTTTAGATATATTGTTTGAGTGTATTACAGTATTTACGGTAATTAGGATTTCACTTGTCATAATGTTTAGATATATTGTTTGAGTGTATCACAGTATTTACGGTAATTAGGGTTTCACTTGTCATCATGTTTAGATATATTGTTTGAGTGTATATATCACAGTATTTACGGCAATTAGGATTTCACTTGTCATCATGTTTAGATATATTGTTTGAATGTATCACAGTATTTACGGTAATTAGGATTTCACTTGTCATCATGTTTAGATATATTGTTTGAGTGTATATATCACAGTATTTATGGTAATTAGGGTTTCACTTGTCATAATGTTTAGATATATTATTTGAGTGTATTACAGTATTTTCGGTAATTAGGATTTCACTTGTCATCATATTTTAGATATATTGTTTGAGTGTATATATCACAGTATTTACGGTAATTAGGGTTTCACTTGTCATCATGTTTAGATATATTGTTTGAGTGTATATATCACAGTATTTACGGTAATTAGGATTTCACTTGTCATCATGTTTAGATATATTGTTTGAGTGTATTACAGTATTTATGGTAATTAGGATTTCACTTGTCATCATGTTTAGATATATTGTTTGAGTGTATTACAGTATTTACGGTAGTTAAGATTTCACTTGTCATCATGTTTAGATATATTGTTTGAGTGTATACATCACAGTATTTATGGTAATTAGGATTTCACTTGTCATCATGTTTAGATATATTGTTTGAGTGTATATATCACAGTATTTACGGTAATTAGGGTTTCACTTGTCATAATGTTTAGATATATTGTTTGAGTGTATTACAGTATTTACGGTAATTAGGATTTCACTTGTCATGTTTAGATATATTGTTTGAGTGTATTACAGTATTTACGGTAATTAGGATTTCACTTGTCATCATGTTTAGATATATTGTTTGAGTGTATTACAGTATTTACGGCAATTAAGATTTCACTTGTCATCATGTTTAGATATATTGTTTGAGTGTATTACAGTATTTACGGTAATTAGGATTTCACTTGTCATCATGTTTAGATATATTGTTTGAGTGTATTACAGTATTTACGGTAATTAAGATTTCACTTGTCATCATGTTTAGATATATTGTTTGAGTGTATACATCACAGTATTTATGGTAATTAGGATTTCACTTGTCATCATGTTTAGATATATTGTTTGAGTGTATCACAGTATTTACGGTAATTAGGATTTCACTTGTCATCATGTTTAGATATATTGTTTGAGTGTATATATCACAGTATTTACGGTAATTAGGGTTTCACTTGTCATAATGTTTAGATATATTGTTTGAGTGTATTACAGTATTTGCGGTAATTAGGATTTCACTTGCCATCATGTTTAGATATATTGTTTGAGTGTATTACAGTATTTACGGTAATTAGGATTTCACTTGTCATCATGTTTAGATATATTGTTTGAGTGTATTACAGTATTTACGGTAATTAGGATTTCATTTGTCATCATGTTTAGATATATTGTTTGAGTGTATTACAGTATTTACGGTAATTAGGATTTCACTTGTCATCATGTTTAGACCGTATTGTTGGTGTAATGGTAAGTATGCTCATCTCCAGTGTGGTAGATTATGGATTTGAGCCCAAGACTATAAAATTGGTATTTGCTAATTCTCCGCTGAGCACACAGCATGAAGGAGAAGGCGAAAAGACTGGTTGACTCGGAATCAGGATAATGTGTCCGACTGTAGCGATATTTTTATCCGCAGACAGTTGTTTCAGTGAACTAGCACTATAAAAATCCAACTAAGCGTTTCACGGTCAGGTACAAAATGGACATCACAATCGTATACCAGTAATTGAAATATAACTTTTTCTGGCCATTACATGGCTGAAAATTGCTTGTTTAGTGTTAAACAGCAATCACTTATTCATCATGTTTACCAATGATAATTTTTGTTTCTTATTATAGGATTTAGGTTGTGGATGGGGGTCTTTAGGTCTATACATATTAGAGACCTACCCACGTTGTAGAGTGACCTGCGTATCAAATTCCAACACGCAGCGACGATACATCGAGAATGAGGCTCTGAAAATGGGCGTCGCTGATAGGTTAGAGGTTATTACTGCTGATGCTAATTTCTTCACGACCAATAAAAGATTTGATAGAATTATGTCTATTGAAATGTTTGAGGTATGTTGTAGTTTCACTCTAGAACTTGATCGCTGGAGTAATGGTTATCGTGATTGCCTTGAGTGTGGTATGTCGTGGGTATGAGTTTTCACACTAGTCTGGTCAAACCGAAGACTTTAAAATTGATATTTCCTGCATCTCTGCTAAACATCGGTGGTGTAATGGCTAGCGTGTTAGCCTCGAGTTCGGTAGATCATGGGTGTGGGCACCAGTCGGCTAAAACGGAAGACTGTAAAATTGGTATTTCCTGCTCTGCTAGGCATGTAGCATTAAGGAGTAAGAATCGAGTTAATGTGTCAGAGTAGGAGTGACATGTATACCTGTAGACTGTTGTTTTAGTTAAATACAGTAAAACATCGTTATATCGCCACCATTTGTCCAGCCAGATTTTGGCATTATAAAGGGGTTTGGCGATAGGTCGAGGGAAATGCATTATAGAATCAATGGGGAAATTAGAAAAGGGGACATACAAAATTTATGGCAGTAAGCGAGGTGGCAAAAGAAACGAGGGGCCTTATAACAAGGTTTTACTATAGTTAAGTAGTACTATAAAAATCCAACTAAGTCTGCTGTCATTTTTGTTTTGATTATGTATTCTATTTGACGTTTTTTTTATAAAGATAGTGATAGTCGGGATATGAATTAAAAATATTATCAACTTCTCCCTTGTTATTATGTGATTTGTAATTTGTGATCATAAATATTTTTGTTTTATTTTTGTATATTTTAATTGCTATAAATATTTTAAATATTCACAATAAACTATATTGTCATATATTTTTTTATATTTAAATTGTTTTACATTTTTTGAATGTTCGCAATAATAATTTTTTTTTTTTTATAGATTTGTGTATGTGATTTGTTATAAATTTTTAAAGTACCGGTATATGTCAGATCATAAATTATTTTTAAAATTAGTGTATATTTGATTTGCTATAATTTTTTTTACATGTTTGCAATAAACAATACGATCATAAATTTTCTCATTACAGCATATGAAGAATTACGAGATATTAATGCAGAGAGTTTCCTCTTGGTTGAAACCCTCTGGGTACCTCTTTATACAGGTATTGTGTCACAGGTTGTACCCTTATGCCTTTGACACCAAACCAGGATCAGATACAGAGTGGATGGCAAAGAACTTTTTTACAGGAGGGACCATGCCATCGTCAGATTTGTTCCTGTATTTTCAGGTAAAGGCGAATTATCGAAATATTTTTTTGTTTCTTATCATTGCCTGTCTTGGATATAGTGAAACCTGTTTAAACCAAACCTACTTGGGGCCATCTTCGCTAGCCAAGGGTTACAATCGGTAGAGAGGAGAGGAGCGGATCGTAACCCTTGGCTAGTGAAGATGACTTGGGGCCAACTTTGTCTATCCTGTTTAGGCCCTTTGGTTTACTTGCTCCCAAAGACTTTACATTATTAGTTCACCTGGACTGAAGGTCCAGGTGAACTATTGTCATCACTTGGCCTCCGTCGTCTGTAAACTTTTCACATTTCAAGCTTCTTCTCCGAAACCACTTGGCCAATTGGAACCAAACTTAGCAGGAATGTTCCTTGGATGGTCCTCTACAAATTTTCTGTTTTTCGTTCCAGTCGGATATTCAACATGGCTGCCAGGGCCAATAATATGCTCTGATTGGCTGAAATTTCAAAGATCTTCTTCTCTGAAACTAATGACCTGACTGAACCCAAACTGTAAATGAATGATCATTGGAATGTCCTTTACCAAGTTTCTGTTTTTTATGCCGATCGGAAATCCAAGATGGCCACCACCGCAGGACATAGATTAACATTGGACCCTATGGGAAAATGTTCAAATGCCTTCTTCTCAGAAACTACAAATATGATTAAAGCCAAACTGTACATGAATGTTCATTGGATGGTCCTCTACAAATTTAGGTTTTTTGTTCCGATATGAAGTTCAAAATGGCAGCTACGGCAGGACTTAGTTTAACATTGGACCCTATGGGAAAAATGTTTCAAAACGCTTCTTCTCTGAAACCACTCGGACAATTGAAACCAAACTACCCAGGAATGATCATTGGAAGGTCCTCTACAAAGTTTCTGTTTTTTATGCCGATCGGAAATTCAAGATGGCCACCACCGCAGGACATAGATTAACATTGGACCCTATGGGTCTCAGAAACTACAAATATGATTAAAGCCAAACTGTACATGAACGTTCATTGGATGGTCCTCTACAAACTTTACGTTTTTTTGTTCCGATATGAAATTCAAAATGGCGGCTACGGCAGGACTTAGTTTAACTCTAGACCCTATGGGAAAAAATGTTTCAAAACGCTTTTTCTCTTAAACCACATGGACAATTGAAACCAAACTGCCCAGGAAGGATCATTTGAACGTCCTGTAAAAAGTATGGGTTTTTTATACCGATCCGAAATTCAAGATGGTTGCCACCACAGGTCATAGTATTAACACAGGACCATATGCGGAAAATACAGAAATATGTTCTTCTCTGAAGCTATTGCACTGATTGAACCGGTACCTAAACTGTGCATCAATCATTGGAAGGTCCTTTACAAACTTTGTGTTTTTTATGTTGATCGAAATTCCAAGATGACTACCACTGCAGGACATAGTTTTTACATAGGACCAATTGGATCTGTTTATATCCAGGTGAACGATACAGGCTCATGAGAGCCTCTGGTTTGACTTTCCAATCTTTTTTGCTATGAGCGTACCCAATGAAGGTTATTCCATAAACCTGCCTTGCACACTAATTTAGATATTTATGTTTTTATTCTGACATTCTGACATAATTCTAATGTCATGGAGGATTCCATTCTTTAAGGTGGTACCATACACTTCAGGTAACCGTAAAATTTGATCTGCTTGTTTAATTTTCTTACTTTTTTGGCAGTGTGTTTGAATATATCCACTGTAATAAATATCAAACTTTTAACAAATTCCAACCAACAGACTCAGAGCAGTAAATTCACTAGCCACATAGCAGCTTTTCCCTCTGTGGTTTTGATCAACGAGATGGTTGAAATCTGCATACAAACATCATATGATCAAAACGTTCAACTGATTTTAAAGAGTTATCTCCCTGTAGTGTATGGTACCCCCTTAAGGAGCAATCGTGGTCGTGATCGTATGGTAGTTGGATTAATAACAGTCTATGCAATCAGTACTCGATACAACATTAAGTGATTAAGTTTGTCAGTGACTTGCAGCAGGTCAGTGGGTTTCTCTGGGTACTCCGGCTTTCTCCACAAATAAAACTGACCGCCACAATATAACTGAAATATTGTTGAAAGTGGCATTAAACAACATAACCCCTAACCCATAATTCAAGTGTCGTTGAGGCTGCCATTCTTTACAAAAATGGAGAAATCTAAGAATTTTTTCTATGCCAAATCATAAGAAATCTTACTTTGTATTGACAGAAAGATGTCCATTTAATAGACCAGTGGATTTGGAACGGCAAGCATTACAGCAAAACATTAGAGGCGTGGCTGGAGAAAATGGATATAAATATTGACAAGGTCAAGGCCATATTTGATAAAAATTACGGAGACGAAACAGACAAGCAACTGTTTAATTGGCGACTATTTTTTATTTTTTGTTCCGAAGTTTTTGGATATAACGGTGGCAACGAATGGCATGTAGCGTTGTATTTATTTAAAAAACAAATCGGCAGTTCTTTATGATATAGTAGTCGAAATGTCATTCATATCATAATTGTGCTTAATCTGCTGTGATAACAAGAACATTTTAGTGGAGGGTAGAAAGGAAAAAAGGGGGGAGTTGCATGATTTTCTTGCCCTAGAAGTCATATACAGATCTTTAATAAACATTAGAGAAAACCGAAGGGGCATTCATGACTGTACAATCCAGAGACAAAGGCAACATTGGGGACAAGACGTGGAGTAAAGACAAACAAAACAAATATAACATCATAGAAAACTACAAAGATGAGCAACACAGTCCCCACTAAATATTGTACAGTATATAATCCCATACAGACATGATTTTCGTCTGCTTTAAAGTGGAATTCTGCTTTTTTTTCTCCGGATTTTACCGTTACGATTCCTTTTTTTATAGTATATTCAATACTTCCGATTTTGTCGATTTCTGCTTTTTTGTTGTCCTCGTAAAATCAGGTCTGTCCCATAAAAGTTATGCTTCAAAATAACCTTTTTCTTTACGATAGAAGAGTTTGAAGATACCAAAGGAGTAATCAGAAACTATATATTAAAGAAGGACAGACAACTCTATGGCCAAAAGATACCAAAGGAGTAATCAGAAACTATATATTAAAGAAGAACAGACAACTCTATGGCCAAAAGATGCCAAAGGAGTAATCAGAAACTATATATTAAAAAAGAACAGACAACTCTATGGCCAAAAGATACCAAAGGAGTAATCAGAAACTATATATTAAAGAAGAACAAACAACTCTATGGCCAAAAGATGCCAAAGGAGTAATCAGAAACTATATATTAAAGAAGAACAAACAACTCTATGGCCAAAAGATACCAAAGGAGTAATCAGAAACTATATATTAAAGAAGAACAGACAACATAATGGCCAAAAGATACCAAAGGAGTAATCAGAAACTATATATTAAAGAAGAACAAACAACTCTATGGCCAAAAGATGCCAAAGGAGTAATCAGAAACTATATATTAAAGAAGAACAGACAACTCTATGGCCAAAAGATACCAAAGGAGTAATCAGAAACTATATATTAAAGAAGAACAGACAACATAATGGCCAAAAGATACCAAAGGAGTAATCAGAAACTATATATTAAAGAAGAACAGACAACATAATGACCAAAAGATACCAAAGGAGTAATCAGAAACTATATATTAAAGAAGAACAGACAACATAATGGCCAAAAGATACCAAAGGAGTAATCAGAAACTATATATTAAAGAACAGACAACATAATGGCCAAAAGATACCAAAGGAGTAATCAGAAACTATATATTAAAGAAGAACAGACAACATAATGGCCAAAAGAAAAAGGACAATAGGACAAATAACGATCGACAAAACATACATATAAAGCTTAAGATCAAGATGAACCTCACTAATATCCTTTTTTCTTAAGATAGATCATGGATTTCAAAAAATCTTTTTACTACTTCCCCCGTTCCTTCATTAGATACAATACTGGTTAATGACCAATGAATGAATACATGATAAACATATCATATTTAGAAGATTAGATAGATTGGTTTTATAGTGTTTAACACACTATTATTGATGTTACAAAGTATCCTGGCCGGCCTGTTTGAACTTCAAACTCTGACCGTGGACGAATCTACTATTTATATGTAACACCAGGTTCTCGAACAAATAACAACAATCGGCTATTCATAGTGTTGTTGTTTGCATAGTATAGAATATAAAAGGTATAATAATTGTCAATTGACTAATTAAATGGATCAGTGAATTCAGATGTAAACTATTTTACCTGCATGTCCACCCTAAATTAAAAATAAAGGTTCCAATTGAACTACGACCGATAGCCATGCCCTGTTAAGTTAGCCTGAATCAACAATATTAGATAGAAAAAATATTATACGGGTATAAATTATTGTATGTGGCATTTTTTGATTCGTTGAAATGTCAGTGACGAGGTTCAACAGTGACAGTTGACAAGTATAGTTAAGCATTTTTTATCTTTTTTTCTTTTGCGATACTAACATCCAACAACTTCCTGTATGGGGTCACTTCGGGTTCACATTTTCAACTGACCAATCAGCAATTACAAAATCTTTATGTATCAAAACCGAATACACATCAGTTGTCTGATTTCTCAATACGTTAAACTGTCTTGCATATGATTGGACGGTCAAAGATGAATGAAAGGTAACAGGGTTTGGTTTGGTTTTTTGGTGTTTAATGCCTCGTTCAACAATATTTCAGTTATATCCTGGTGGTCAGTTTTATTGGTGGAGGAAATTGGAGGACCCGGAGAAAACCACCGACCAAGTTACTGACAAACTTTATCACATAATGTTGTATACCTCGCCCTGATCGAGATTCGAACTCACAACCTCAGTGGTGATAGGCACTGATTGCACAGGTAGTTATAAATCCAACTACGATGGCCCTGAAAAGGTTATATGATATGACCCCCAAATACAAAAAAAAGATTCAACAAACGTCCGATTTTAATTAGATTGCAGGTTTATATACAATGAATTATGTAGATCAAACGTTTATTTTTATATAAATATATAATTTAGTTGTTGATTTTTTGTAAAGTTTTAACAGCGATGAAGGCTTGGTAATATAATATACCAAACTTGGTCCAAACAGTTAAAAAATTAATGTTTAAGGGCACAGTAAGGTTATGGTTATGTTGTTTAAGTCCACTTTCTACAATATTTCAGTTATTTCATGGCGGTCAGTTTTATTGTTAGAGGAAACCGGAGTGCTCGGAGAAAACCATTGACCTGCTGCAAGTCACTGACAAACTTGATCACATAATGTTGTATCGGGTACAGCTCGCCATAAGCAGGATTAAGTTTATATTCAAATGATTTAAAGAATTTCTATTTGCAGTAACAGGGGCTCTATTTCATGGATGTTGGGAGCTGTCTGATACAATTTTGAAAGGAAATTACCTCAGTCTAGTTCAGATTAAATTGCCTTGGTGGTTTAAGAGGATATTTTTTTAATTAATTTTTGTCAATATTGCTCTTAGGACATGTCATACCTTTCATTTAAGTTTCAGCTCATTTGATGAAAAAATGGTATTATTGAGTGAGCGATTGTTGTTTAATGCCAACTCAGCAATTTTTCAGCTAGTAAGTTTTTATGAGATGATAATGAGGTCCGCTTTGTACTAGATCATCAGGTACAATTTTGAAAGTAACCACCCTAAGAATGATTCAGGTCAGCTTTGGTTGAAATTAGTAATTTCAAAGAAGATTTTTCAAAAAGTTTACTACTGACGACGGATGCCAAAAGATCACATGACCTTTGGTTAGGCGAGCTAAAAAAACAGCTAATAAATGAACAAACCACAGATGCAAAGTGATGCAATAATCTTACATGACCATTATAAAAGTTTATAAATTCAAGATGGCCAATTTGACAAATTTCTGACAGGAATGTTTGCTGAATACTAGTACCAGTGAATGATTGTTGTTTAACATCAAGTGAGCAATATTTCATCAATTTTATGACAAGTGAGAAGATGATGATGTCTGCTTTGCACTAAACTAACATGCTCAGTTGGGTTTTTATCCCCTCGCCAACGAAGTTGTGAAAGGATATAGTAACACTACCATCCGTCCTTCCGTAGCATCCTTGTGAACACTCTAGAATCAACATCCTTCAATGGATTTTGACCAAATTTGGTACATACTTAGTCCTTGAGAGAATCTGGAACCCTATTGATTTTCAAGGTCATAGGTCAAGGTCACCGGGTCAAATATTTAGGCGAGGGGATACGCCACGCTTTGCGTTGCCATTGTTATAGTACCAACTCAATGAAACAGTCCACAGGAAGACATGTTGCTCTACCAAGACTCCAGATCATCCAATTGTTTTCGTAATGTTGCATGCTCATCAGTGTAGTTTTTTATTTGAGCTGAACAGGGATCATCGAACCAACAATCTACCGAACCTGAGGAAAGCAGGATACATTACACCACCAACACGGTTCTGAATATGAGTGATTGTTGTACAACCACCGAACGAGTAATTTTTCTGCTCCAGTCAAACCTGTCTTATGTGACCTTCCAAGGGAACAGTGAAATATGATCACATAAGACAGGTGGTCACTTAATACAGGTTTAATTGATATGAAATGCACTGTGAAGGGAAATAAAAATTAAGGTCACATAATACAAGTAATTGCTTAAAAGAGGTTACTAAAGCAGGTTTGACTGTATATCATGGTCAAAACAAGCTATATCTTGATGAGATGACAACACCTCTTTGCACTAGACCAACACAATTACTTGGATTTTTATAGTGCTAGGTCACTGAAACAACTACAGTCTGCAGATAGACATGTTACTTCACTCAGACATAATACCGTACCCTGATTCCCATTACTGCATGCTTATAGGAGAAGCAACAAATACCAATTTTTTAAAAACTTTTTGGTTTAACCTCACCAAGACTCAAACCCACGATCTACCAAGCTCGAGGCGAACATGCAAACTATATCACCACCAATGTGTTAGATCAGTTTGCAGTCTTTGATTTAACATGATTAGGGATAGTACGAACAATCTACCACACTTGAGACAAACAGAATACATTGAACCACTGAGTGAGTGATTGTTGTTAATTTTTTAGCTATATCATTGTGAGAAGAAGTTAATTTTCAATGAGATGATGATGAAGTTCACTTTGTACTAACTAGACCAACACATTTAGTAAGATTTTTTTTTATAGTACTAGTATGTTGCCCCACTCGGACACATTATCCTGATTCCGAGCCAACCAGTCTTTGCTCTTTTTCATTAATGCTACGTGCTTAGCGGAGAAGCAACAAATACCAATTTTATAGTCTTTGGTTGGACTCGAACCCATGATCTACCACACTCGAGGCGAGCACGCTAACCATTACACCACTGATCTACCACACTAGAGGCGAGCACGCTAACTTACACTACCGAAGTGGTTGGTTCTGAATACAATTGTGGCACACTGGGAAAATATGGTAATAATAAAACACATGTAATCTATAATAAAATTTTATTAATTGTCATTATCAGCAATGACTTTACCATAAAATAGTCAAACAATGAAAAGGAGGCAGATGTGGGAGGGGCTAAAGGGGGTGTGGCAGTGTTTTGACTGGCAGGTACAATTAGACTATAACTTAATTATACATGTTCAGAATATTATTGATAATACATTGAGAACAATTTCACAACCATGTTATGTATATCTAGCTTATGTTTCACATGAACAAGATTAAATTAAGCTACAAAATATTGTACGATATATGGTGCTCCTTTCACAGGAGTAAAATATGCAGATAAGGATGTAAATAATATTCAAGTTCACCACGATTGTGTTTTAACTTGTTCAAATCCATTTCATTTTGTATTTAAAACACCCCCCAAAAAATTGTCCCTCCTGACATCTGCCTCCCTTTTGACATTACTTATAAAATAAATAATGTCGACAAAAAAAACTATTTTTTAATAGCATTTGGTATTTATTTTGGCTAAATCCACTATGTTACAATATTTCAAAAAATATGCTGGAAGTCTTTATATGATAAATACATTCAATATACAAATGTTCAATAACAGATTGTTAATCTAAAATATAGGCACGATTTGATGAAACATTACATACATGTATCTGTCAAATAAAAATTAACACTAATTATCTCCCTTTGATAAAACAAATGTAATGGCGAGACATTAACACTAATTATCTCCCTTTGATAAACAGTGAGATATTAACACTAATGATCTCCCTTTGATAAACAAATGTAATGGTGAGATATTAACAGTAATTATCTCCCTTTGATAAACATTGTAAGTGAGATATTAACACTAATTATCTCCCTTTGATAAACAAATGTAATAAGTGAGATTCTGAGCATGATGATATGCAAAATATGTACTGTACCTGGAATTGTTTGTTTGTTTGTACTTGTATTTTTACAACGTAAACACAAACAAGGATGAAATCTGGCCTTATCAGACAGCTAGCCTCTAATATTAGTTTTTGTATTTATAGAAATGGATTTGTCATGCACTTGTTTCGTGTCATTGTGAATTCATCAAAAATTTGAATGTCTTAAAATTTTTAAAATGTTGCTAATTTTTTTTTTTTTTTTTAAATGTAGGGCAACTGATTTTTATTTGTAATGACTGCCACTGTTTGACACAAATCTTCATTAATTCTTCTTTTTTTTTTAAATGTAGGGCAACTGATTTTTATTTTTAATGACTGCCACTGTTTGACACAAATCTTCATTAATTCGTAGAATTATTTCAGTTAAGTATTGCCACCAAAATCACTGACAAATATTGATAGATAGAATATACTTATGAAGATCACAAATGCAAACAGCAACAAGCATAGTGTTAGCATTTATTGTGCTAAAATTGATAAATAATACGTTTGAAATTAGCATATCAATGACGGTATTGGCAAGACTCGAGATTTTGTATTTATGCAAGCTTTTTCTGAAATTTGATCTCTTTCAATAGACTTCAAAAGAACAGCATGTAAACTTGGGGAAAAAAATACCTGCCAATTATTTCGACATCATGAATTCACAAGGACCTAAATTTATTTAAGAGAGTTCAGAGGGAATACTATTCTCATGGAATAATTCCCATATACAGATAAAAAAAAAAAGATGGAGATCTATCTTTCAATGAAAACTTTTATGCAAATAAGTTCTACAACAAAACATTGCTTAAAATGGGTTTAACAAGATTTAGCTTGCTTCCAACCCATGTATAGAAAGTTGACTGTTCAATATTCTATCCTTCAACAATCAACCATTCTTTAGATACTGCTCATGTATGAGATTCTTTGGGTGGATCTATTAATAATTTACAATAACCATCTCACAAGTTCACGGTCATGGGGCATTTACCCATTTAACACTATATTTCTATGGGAATACCCAGATTTGTGAATTTATCAGACGTCACTGTAATTCTTAAAATGGAAGCACATGATAATAACACTCTCAGCCTGCCTTACATTCTGTAAAATACTATAAATAACATGTTCTAAAAATAAACATTGTGGAATGGAAATATTGACATCTATTTTTAACTTTTACCTACATGTGCAACCTACAATAAATAGAATTGTTATTTAATTCTTATAATTCCTATTGCAAAATTGCAACTAAGAAGGATAAAAAAAATTAATTTATGCTGTAACATATCTTTTTTTATTGCCAAAAAAATTTCCAATAGGAAATCAGAAAATATTGCATTTTATAAAAACAGAGGAAATCTGATGATTTTTTTTTATTATTATTAAATACTTTTAAAAAAAAATTAACAAAATTTCAAATATTACAATATTTATATATCTGATTCATGATTTTTACAACATGTATAGTCTACCAAAGATTAAAAGCATAAATAATCTTTATATGTCAAACCAAAGAAGTAATAGAAAGACAGCACCATAACATTTTGGCCAAATCAGAAAAACTAATGGGTGGAGCTAAAAAAAAATAAAAAATAAAAAAAAATTCAAATATGACCAAAACATGTGGCCATGAAATGATTTCTCTTCTAAAAATATTCATAAATAATATGTTAAAAATGATATTGGTCACAAAGTTGTAAAAATTGTTCTTCGATAAATTTCCACTAAACACATCCATCCATACTACAGATCTGTTTGAAGATTCTGTAAATAAATTTACTAAATGAATGATATTTTAACGTACTTTTTGCTATGAACCGACTCTCAGAAATGAACACATTATAACATTTGCCATTTTTATCTGACCAATTAATTTTTGTGCAAATATTTTCCACTGAAAAATTAAATTTCCCTTAAGTAGTTTTATGAATTACTTTTCATTGTGTGAAAATTTTCCAATTTAAAAAAATTTAAATTTCCTTTAAGTAGTTTTATGAACTACTTTTTAAATAGATCGATTGGTGTTAAATGCCAACTTTCATAATTTTTCAGCTATATTGTGACATGAACAAATTTTACAAATTAACTTCCACTTTTTAAATAGAAAAAGTGGTTTTCTCCAGCAATAAAACTGACCGCCACCATATAACTGAAATATTGTTGAAAGTGGCGTTAAACACCATAACTATAACCCTTAAATAGAAAAAAAACAATACCCATACATACAAATTATAAGTTCTATTATAAGAAATATTTTTGGCATTCCTACTATATTGCAGGTCTTATTATTTCATTTGAACGAAACAGTATTTGAACGAAACAGTATTAACTACCCCTCAATCTGTAACTTATAAACACACTATATATTCTACTCTCACACATAAAACGAAGGCCCATTCACACCTATCACACACCCGATGGCTTATATACAATGAAAATACTCAATTTGTTTATTTACAATTCTCTGAGCAGGCAAATAATTACACCACAGTTTCATTATCAACCATTAATTTATAAACTTCTACTGTTTCATAAAAATAAAAACAAGTAAAAATTCAACAAAAATATGTTGACTCTCTTTCTCTCTTTCATGTTTTTTTCTTTTCACTAAATTGTGTTCCTTATGTTTGACCAGCAAAAAAATGCCTGAAACACTGATCGTAATTCAATTAACTGTTCAACATTTGATAAAACAAAAAACACCTGTAAGTAGTCGAGAATTCAAAACAATTTGGCAAAGTACCAATTTTTTTTATATATATAAATATTATAGTCTAATGAACTATTTATTGTTTATTTGTGGTTATATTTATTTCAGACAAAAAAAAAAAATCATTCGGTAGTCGATTTTCTTTCAAACATTGAAGTTTCAAAATGACCAAAAAAATATTGTTGTCGCTTAAGAAGCTGATCTCGGCGACAAGTTGCTGCATTCAGAAACATTCTGGACTGAAAGACCATAAAAACTTATTGTAAGATTCTCAAAAATATTAGAACTTACAATTTATATATTTTTATATAAAATACGCACTTGAATTAAGTTTTAAAAAAAATTGACAAATTCAATCAAGTGTGTAACTTGTAAGTTCTATTGATTGATTGTGGTTTAAAGCCAACTTTAGCAGTATTTCAGCTATATCATGGCGTCTTATCAGTTCTAAGTGTTGCAACAGTTTCTAAACTCATTAAAAATAACCAGGCATTTCATTCTATTTTTGGACACATCGACTTTTCAAGTCAAATATGAAATTTCATTGGTTAAAAAAAAACCCATCAATATGGTGGATTATCATTGGAAAAAAACAAAAAAAACAACAAATAATTGTATGACAACCAATCAGAATTAAATGTCATGGTAATTCATTATTATATAAACACAAAAATGTGGAAGATTAATATCTTTGTTTCAGATCAGAACGAAAATTGAGATTTCTTTATATTATCTATATTTACCATAAGACAATGTATCAATGTTACATAATTTTGCATCCTGACTTGTTGTTTTATTTAAAGGTGATTAAAAAAAAATTCACCTCAAGCTAAGTAACGGAGGCTTGGTAGAGGTACCAACAACCATAAAACTTGGTAGAGGTACCAACAACCATGCTTAATATAAGTAATAAAAACAAAAGAAAAAAAACATCTTGGTTTTTATGTAAAATGTATTTTTCTCTCTTCTATGCTAATAAATTTGACCATAGTTTTGTTTCAAATCCCGACAAGAAAATTATAATTTCTTCAACGCCTTTTTGTTTTGTTTGGCATGCTGAGTCTGTTGTGAAAAATTCCATGTGTAATCAAACCTCTATATACCTCCTTGAAAATTCAAACTCTGTATATCTCCTTGAAAATTAAACCTCAACATTGTCTTGTGGTGAAAAAGATTTTTTTTATAACTCATTAAAATTCGGAGAATATTCTAAAAAAAAAACAAAAAAAAACGTAACAATTGGCACAAATCCACCATTTATATCATGCCTACAAATACAAAATTATGAAGCTTAATACTTTCATAAAAATCTAAATACAAAAACTTAATTTAGTTATTGACACAAAAGCACTTTTAAATAGAACAAATACAACCTAATCTTTGTAACATCCATGTAACAAAAATATAAACAAAGTTTTTATTGCATCAGTGTGATCCTAATCCCCATCAATATAATCAATCTTTAACTTCATCAATTGATTTGCCCCATCAATATAATCTTTAACTTCATCAATTGATTTTCCCCATCAATATAATCTTTAACTTTATCAATTGATTTCCCCCATCAATATAACTTTAATTTCATCAATTGATTTTATTTGCTGACAAATACATCTTCTGTTCTTAACATACATCATTTTCTGAGAATCTTAATTTCAAAATAAGTTCTTATTAATTAGTTCAATAAAATTTCTGTGCAAAATGCCTTTTTTTTTTTTTTAATCATTTTCTGAGAATCTTAATTTTAAAATAACTCTATTAGTTAAAATTTCTGAGCAAAATGCCTTTTTTTTTCCTCTCTCTCACTTATTTGTATAGATTTTGTGGGATTTATATAAATGCTAATACATTTGCTAGTAACCCAGTAATTCAGCTATGCACCAGACTCAAGACATTTGCTCACCTATTTCTCAAATTGTCCTGAAAAAAATTAGTTTCATTATTAAAGAATGCCCAGAAGAAATTTTGATAAAATTGACAATTGTTCTAAAGATGCCAAAGTCTAGCTGAAACACTGGTAACCCAATTGGTTGTTGATGATACAAATACCCCCATACCATAGAGAATAGCATTTCATTTTGGTAATAATGAAATTTTTGAGATTCTATTTTCATACTTTTTTTTTTTTTTTTTTTTTTATAAAGTTTTCTCATAAATATTAACATGCCCACAATATCTTATAAAATTTTTCTAAATTATTTCTAATACACTAGAACCAATTTTATATATATTTCAAATTTCAATTACAGTAATTGAGAAAATCTTAATTACCAATTCAAAATTGAGATTCTCAAATGTGCATAACACACCTCAATGACCATGACTTCTGCTACTAACCAATCATTCTTAAGCATTATCTGTTACCATTGACAACTTGTTAAAAAAAAAGAAATAATGTGACCCACAAGTGTTGTAAAGCTGGAAACAAAACTAGTTGTACTTCCTGCTAGCAGTTCCCAGAATGCCCTGTGTCGTGTTGATGTTGAGAGTCAGAGGTCATACTCTGCGCGAGGCATGATATATCGGGTCCACACTGTTCCTGCATCATGCCGTACATGTTATGCATGGTTGACATTGTTTGTGGTCCATCCATGACGGGCTTGGATGGACTTTCTCGACAATCATATTTTACGTCGCCATATTTGTCCGACATAGACAATGGATTGTTTTCCTGTCCCGACATATATGAATAATTCCCATGCATTGATCCCACACGACTTCCTATGGACGGACTCGCTGGAACAAATAATAGCATAGCATTAAACATCTGTAGTCATTACTGCTTTTATCCTGTAAGGACATGCTATATTTAACAGAGATTATAGAACACGCTTGCTTGCAAAATGGCATTAACATTGATAAGATTATAATGGAGAGGGGGAAAAAAACGCTATACTGTCTTCTTACACAAAGTGCTGGATAAACATTATACAATTATTGCCTGCACTTAAGGTGAACAATTATGATGTTCACTGCAAGTGCAGGCAATAATTGTTTTATTATACCGAAACTCTATTTACAATAATGTTTGATGCAATAAACACTTATTTGTGTGTTTTTATCTTGTGTTTTCATAAACTTCATATTTGCATTTTTAACTTCCGGTGAAGATTGTAATTCCGGAATGCAAAAACGGATACATTTCCAGACAGACATAGAACATGACATTTGTCGACCGGTAAAAAACAACAGTGTTGTTTCCCTGGGGTACCAATTTTGTAAAAACATCACTTTTATTTAATAATGAATTTTATTTAAACAGTGCAAGACAAATGAAGAACAACAATCAAAACTCTGTTCTGTTAACTGCTGGACCAGAGTTTTTCTCTACATTTTGTACTTTTTCTATGTAATATGTCAATATCAAATGCTTCATTGTTGTAGGGGTACAGAGCCATGTGATCAGGGTTATGGTTTTGGCATTGAACAACACTTATATTATATCTACAATATATCAGTTACATTGTGGCAGTCAGTTTTTATTGGTGGAGGAAACCTGTGGCAAGTCACTGACAAACTTTATCAAAACCTCGCCATGTACATATACACAGAAATATTTTATATTTAAATAAATATCTAATTAGGATTATCATAGCACAGGTTATCATAATCCAAAAAAAGAGTCCATAGAATGGTAGAATTAAGATATAAATCATGGAAGCCAGAATGTGTTGGGAGTTTTAACATGGATTGGCGGATATTAGTATTTTATCCAGAGCCAGAGGCAAGGGATAAAATTTACTAACATCCGCCAACCCATGTTAAAACTCAAAACACATTCTGGCTTCCATAATTTATTTCAATTCTGATATGTCTAAGAGTACAAATATGGTAGTATAGTTTGATTGGAAGACGGTAATATATATTTATGTTTGCAGAAAATATCGCACACAATTTATGCTTCCAATGGAAAAGTCAGTCACATTCACAGGCGCATGTGCGAATGAGATTATACCATCGATAAATCGCTTGTTTGTCTATAAACCGAAAGAAGGACGCCATGTTAGAATTTTTATTTTATCATTGATTGTAGCTAAACTGTGATTTTGCAACCATGAAACAACAGCCAAATCAGGTTGGTTTCACACTTCATGGGTCAATTCTTTTTAGGTACATGTATCTTCAAACTCTCTTGACAATTTTTGTACTTGTACTCCAAGTTTGTCCAATCAGCACAAAGTATTTATTTGATAGTATTCTGGTTTTATGGTGTTTAACGGCATTTCCAACAATATTTCAGTTATATCGTGGTGGCCAGTCTTATTGGCGAAGGAAACCGGAGTACCAGGAGAATCAAAGACCGACCGCAAGTCACTGACAAACTTTATCACATAATGTTGTATCGAGTACACCTCACCATGAACATGGTTCGAACTCACAACTATAGTGGTTATGGCACTGATTGCATAGGTAGTTGTAAATCCAACCACCATATGACCAGGACCATGACGATCCCCGATTGTATTTTCATTGGCTGGGTTTTTTTTCAAGCTTTATGATCATAAGACCAGTGGAACACATCAATACACATAATTTACAAAAATAAGTTTGTCAAAGCATGCACAGTGTAGTTGAAATAAACTTCAACTCGCAATACATTAAAAATAGTGATAAATTCAAACATTATTTTTAGAACATATAGAATTCTGGGTAATGTCAACTTTGCACTGATACATTTTTATAGTAAAACCAAGTCAAACTTGCCCATACAGTCACCTCTATTAAGAGATCACCTGTCTTATAAGGTCACTTTTTCTTTGTCTCAAAGGTGACTTCTTAATACAGGTTTGCCTGTATTTAAACACATCATCAAATCCAAACAAATCTGCCTCAATTTGTCCAAAATATTTACCCAGAATTCATTGTTCAAAATGGTGAATTGCACGAGAGTTTAAAGATATGGCATGCTAGCATTAGGAGTAAGATGTAGACCAAATAACCAAGAAAGTCGTAGAAAGATGGAGAAATTTAGAGCAAGAATTTACAACAAATAGGCGAGAGCATTTGTAAGCTCGGGACACATCAAGGGAACTAACTCTTGACCAAATTTTTTTTTTAATCATGGCCAAGATAAAATACATGATTTCACAACTTATGACAATATCTTTCATTTTGCTTCACCTTTATATCTCTGAAATTTTTTCAAGGCAACTGATTTAGACAAGACCACCAACTGGATCTGTTAAAAAATTATCACAAATATTCTTATTTGAATTTTTTTTTATATTGACCTCAATTGCGGTCAATATTACGAATTTCCAATCCAAAAACAGCTATCAAAAATAATTTTCCCGCCTTGATCGACTTACGCCAACTCTCGCTTGGTAATATGACCAAGTCACATGATAATCATGTGGTTACCTGCTAGCAGTCCATATCATCAAAGTCATCGGCCAAAAGAGGTAGCAACATGTTGCGTACCTTACCTGCCAAAGCTGCTTGCTGTGCAGCAATGTCGTCTGCACTCATGCCCCGCCCCCCAGGGATCTCGTCCCCTTTCTCCTCCTCTCGACGCTTCAGACAAGCAGCCTTAGGGTTGAGATTCCTCTCTGGAAATACAAAGTAGAAAAACATATGCAAATTTACAAACCAATTTAAATATTACCATAAATGGATGTGTATATGTAAGTGTGGGAAATCATTTTTTAAAGTTACTCGCCAATCAGGCTAGTAACTATTGAAATCTACTCGCCAAAATTAAATTTCACTAGCCAACTATGGTGAGAGATCCCTCATTTGAACTCGCCATATTTTCCATGACACTAAGTCTCCAACTTTCCTCATATGCTCGCTCAGCACATAGCCATAGGGAACACCACATTCCCTTGTTCTCATCATGCATCAACCACTTTTTCCCTATTTCCCATCTATTAGGGATAAATTTTCTCATTGTCTTCTTCAGGTGAAGGTTTTCCTTTTGGCTTGAAATTACTTTAAAAAAAATTTCATGTTGGATCTAGTTTCATTCCTAATTCAAATTTGCCGCCTAGGTCAACATTTAAAACTTTTAGGATAACGACAAAATAAGTATACCATTTCCGATCAAAGATGTACAATTATTTCAGTAAATAATTACCAACTTCTTCTAAAATTTGGGCTACAACATGGTAACATGTTCGAAATAACAAAACATCTGTTTTTAAGGATATTTCATAGGTATCTCATTTGCGATTTCTAATCAGAAATATAACAACCAAGGTCGGGACAATCGCACAAGTTTTTAGTGTTTCCATAAAAACTGTGATGGCGTCCGCAACAAAAAACGAGTGACAATTTGAATAACAACTTTTGTTTCGGTACTATTTTATTGGAACACGCAAGTGAACCATGTTGAATCAATCCATTCAAACTATTTCAGACAATTTATTTTGTTACATCAACTAGTGAGTAGTAAATTATCGTATTTTGCCCAGACATGCCAACTCACCAGAATGGCTAGTACTTAGATGGAAATACTCACATTTGGCGAGTTGGCGAGCGGTGGTTTACCGCACTGATATTATGCATTTATGTATAAAACATATAAGTTCTTTTCATTTTTCAATTTCTGATGCAATAGGCTTTCCTAGCAAAATATGGGTATTGTAAATATGTGATGACAATAAATACAGAAGGGTTTTAGAATTTATTATATATATATTTTTTAACTTAATGTATCTGAAAATAGAATTGTCTGATTGAAATAATAATTTTTCAAGTATTTACATAAACTTGCAAGTATGACGATTGCTGTCCCCTGTGCAAAAGTGTTGTAACGAGTACACCTCGCAATGAGCGGGATTCAAACTCACAATGTTATTGGTGATAGGCACTAATTGCATAGATAATTGTAAATACAACTACCATACATACGATCAGGACGGCCCTATAATTGCTCTAAACATACCTCTAACTTGTTGTTCTAACGTTGTTATAACATTAACAGCTTGTTGTAAGACCATGAGTTTTGTCAGAGGTTGGCTGCTCCCTGAGTGTAATGTCACCATACTCCCTAGTTCTTTAAAAGCTTCATTTATATCTCTCACTCGAACCCTAAAATTATAATTACAATATGGCATTACCGTACTATCAAAGATTACAAATGTTGTAGAAAGTTATTCTGTCAATTATTTTCTTCCCGGTTTCTTTTAGAAACTTCATTTTAATCTCTCATCAGAACTCTATGATTAGAAAAGTTGTAGAAAGTTTTCCTGTCAAATATTTCTTCCTGGCTCTTTTAGAAACTTCATTTCAATCTCTCATACGATCCCTAACATTATAATTCTAATAATTGGCATTGCTATCAATTTTTTCTAAATGCAGAAAAAAAAAACACCATGAAGGTAAAAAAATAAGGACATGGTAGTGTTTCATTCTGTAAACATTTTGTCTTAAACACAACTCTTTTAAGATTCTAAATCAAGTACATTTTTGACATTTTTTTCTCATTATGTACCGACATTAAATAAAACATTTGAACGTTGAACTTGTTGAAATGAAAACATACATTAAAATAATTATGTAACATAGTAAAAACCAAACCATTCTAACATTTGCGTGTAGTAAAAGTTACGTACATTAGGCAGAACTGTAAGACTACAGAAGGAAACTGAATCTTTCCAACGGCATGGATTTACACAAAACAAACTGAAGTCAAAACAAGAACTTTTCAAAGCCTCAGTTGTTACTCAAATTTGCACTTGCTCAGTAGAAAATTCTCTACTTCAATCATATCATGTTAAAGGTCTTACCATCTCATTACTGTAGTTGACTTTCAATTTAAGCCCATTGCTTAAAAAATGAGTGTGTTCGTAATAGCGTGTATAGTGTAGGACAATAAACCTTTTTCGAGCATTATTTGCCAAAATGTTTACAGACAGTAGGACAACAAACCTTTCTCGAGCATTATTTGCCTAAATGTTTACAGACAGTAGGACTACAAACCTTTCTCGAGCATTATTTGCCTAAATATTTACAGACGGTAGGACAACAAACCTTTCTCGAGCATTATTTGCCTAAATGTTTACAGACAGTAGGACAACAAACCTTTCTCGAGCATTATTTGCCTGTCTCCTTAACCTTTCCCGCTCCACTTTTGTTTCTGGAGAATCATCTTCCTCCCCGAGGTCATTAATACTGCTAAGAAAACAGACAACAGACCAATGTCAATTTTCTGACAAAATGGCTTGGTGCATGTACAAGTATAAAAATCGACCAGCTTCAGAACAATCACAGCGTGTACTTCAAAAAATAATTTTATTTAAAAAAATAATAAATAATAATAATAATAAAAAAATCCAATAAAAAAAAATATATATTTTCAAGAAAAAATCCCAATATTTTGACTGATGTCAAGAAAAAGAAGTTTGCATCTGTGATAATACGTAAATTCCTGGACGATTTCTACACGTTCCTGCACATCTCAACACTTAACAAAGAAGGGAGGTAATCACAAACCTTTCTCTACAATTGTTAGCTTGTCGCCTCAATCTTTCTCTTTCTAATTTTGTTTCGGGCGACTCGTTAGGATCATCCGGTTCGTCTTGCATGCTACTGTTGAATAAACAAGGACCTTGTGTCAATTTTTAACATTTTTTTCCATTAAGTTCCACATTTACTCAATTTTGAGTTCCACAACATTTATTCAATTTTGATTTCCAGAACATTTACTCAATTTTGAGTTCCACAACATTGACTAAAATGTGAGAAAATCACAGAAATTTTTTCCCCATGTTTTAAAGCAAAATTTAAGTCTTTAATTTTTTATTA
Organism: Gigantidas platifrons; assembly: GCA_002080005.1. Taxonomy (NCBI): domain Eukaryota; kingdom Metazoa; phylum Mollusca; class Bivalvia; order Mytilida; family Modiolidae; genus Gigantidas; species Gigantidas platifrons. Next base: position 148,592 of record MJUT01050762.1, on the reverse strand, counting down.
AACATTTGAATTCAAAAATATTATTATACAAGTAAAATAACATGCAAATATGTAATTCATCAAGTTATAAATCTTTAAATACTAGAAACAGTAGGAGGCACCATATCACATAACACACAAACAAATTATATGTGAATAATCAACGGGGTACCATACACTACAGGGAGATAACTCTTTAAAATCAGTTGAACGTTTAGATCATATGATGTTTGTATGCAGATTTCAAGCATCTCAGTGATCAAAACCACAGAGAGAAAAGCTGCTAGCTATGTGGCTAGTGAATTTATAGCTCTGAGTCTGTTGGTTGGAATTAGTAAAAATTTTGATATTTATTACAGTGAATATATTCAAGCACACTGCCAAAAAAAAAAAGAAAATTAAACAAGCAGATCAAATTTTACCTGAAGTGCCACCTTAAAGAATAAATTTAAGATATGGAATATATGGAGTATACTGATATATAAATACCACATGTAATTTTTGGTATAGAGTTCTTATTCTTTTCGTCATCATTGTGATGTGTTACTCGCCTCAAGCGTTATTAAAGTCTGGAATGTCCCTAATGGTTCGAGTCCGGTAGTCACGATATAGCTGACAGTTCCAAATTAACAATTATAACCAATCGTAACACTGGTTTCTTTACATTGATTGGTGTTTAACGCCAACTTTAGCAGTATTTCAAAGATATTGTGACGTTGTTTCTTTACAAGTCCGTAGCATCACTGAATAAGTAAAGTATACAATGTCACCAGTCGTGAGATTCTTCTCTGAGACGGCTTTAAATTATCATAACTCTTCATTATTTGTATTAAAGCTCTATTGACAGACCTTTTACTGACAGAAGGTTATATATTTCTCATCAAACAAATTATTGAAAGGACAATCGAAGGAGTATATACTTTACACAACATATTACAATAAAACATCTTTATGACTTTCTATGCCATGTCTAATTTGTATCAATATTGTAAAAGCACTAAGTTTACTAAGAACAGAAAGGTCAACTTACGATGATGGAGACACAGGTCCTGTTTGTACCTTCTCTTTAGCAGTCCACCTAAAATAAAGAAAATAATCCAAAATTGAGGTAACAAAAATAGTTTTTTTTTTATATTAAAAATCCATGTTGACTATAGTTTATTGATAAATTCTCCATAGATAATAGATATTTAAGTCAGGGTTGTTCCAGAAAAAAATGGGAGGGTTGGTAACTTTACAACAGGTCGGTTTCCTCCCCCCAGTAAAACTAACCGCTACGATATAAGCGAAATATTGTTGAACAATTTATCCAAGAGTAACACTCAGAAAATATATGGGAAAATCTAAGAGTAAAATGGTGTTGGAGGTGGTTTCATTACTGTACCTCATATGGGAAAGTAGCTGTAAGACATGGTTTCAATGCTGTAGCTTTAGAGACTATTTTAAGGGAAGTGGGTTCACTACTATATCGACCAAGATTGTTTTCAAAGGGTAATGCAATTGCTATACCTACCGAGATCATTTTGTGTGAGGTGGTTACACGGCTATACCTACCAAGATCGTTTTGTTGGAGGTGGTTACTGCTATACATATCGAGATTGTTTTGTGGGAAGAGGTTTCACTGCTATACCTACCGAGATCGTTTTGTTGGATGTGGTTTCACTGTTGTACCTACCGAGATTGTTTTGTGGGAGGGGGTTTCACTGTTGTACCTACCAAGGTCGTTTTGTGGGAGGTGGTTACACTGCTATACCTACCGAGATCATTGTGTGGGAGGTGGTTTCACTGCTATACATATCAAGATCGTTTTGTGGGAGGTGGTTACACTGCAATACCTAACAAGATCATTGTGTGGGAGGTGGTTTCACTGCTATACCTACCGAGATCGTTTTGTTGGAGGTGGTTTCACTGTTGTGTTGTCGCAGTCCTTTGTTTTGCTCTCTTTCTTCTCACTCTTTTCTGTGTTCTTTTGTTGAATGGGTTGACTTTGTTCTAAATTATGTACTGAAAATAAACATTAAAAAATTGTATTCAAGTGATTGTTGTTTAACGTCAACTCAGCAGTTTTTCAGCTATATCATGGCGAGACCAAGTTCATTTTCAATGAGATGATGACGAGGTCCGCTTTGTACTAGACCAACATGCTTAGTTGGATTATTATAGTGCTAGGTCACTGAAACAACAGTCTGTGGATAGACATGTCACCCCACTCAGACACATTATCCCGATTCCGAGCCAATCATTCCTTGCTCTTTCTCCTTAACACTACGTGCTTAGTGGAGAAACAACAAATACCAGTTTCATAGTCATATATAAACTGCCATAATACATTATATAGACCTTTTCTTGATGACTTCAATATAGCTTTTCTAGTTCAATATCAGCAAGTTGTTTATTGAAACCATTCAAAATATTTGCCAGATGTGAAGCATTGTTAATAAATCCTGTAGCTCATCTCGTCAGTTTTCTGAGTTGTGTTTTTTGTTTTGTTTGTTTTTGTCCTGAGTCTTGTGTACTCAATGTTGCCAGTTTCTTGGGATTGTCCATTCTTGATTGCTCCTTCGGTTTTCTCGAATGTTTATTAGCATTGAAAATAGAACTGGTCTTGCTATTTACAAGATATGCAGTCTTATTTTCTGCAGTTTTTTTTTCAAACATGACATTTCCTCTCACGACAATTGCAATGAAGTAAAACTTACAATCAGGTTTAGGTTGTTCAGTAGTGCTGGTTCGGTTTTCTGATAATGAGTTGTGCTGTGTTGCCTACAAAGCATAAAACAATTCTATGTAATTATGATGTATGCTATATTTCAACTCTACCATGTCAATTGTAAATAAACAAAACATCTACATGTACAAGTATATAAGTATTAGAATGATCGATGGCCAATATTCATAATTTTGTTTGCATTGTTATTATAAATGTCTGAATTAATTAATTTAGTAATAATAGATCGAGACTTTAATATTCGTAGACTTCAATACTGATACTTTACTTTGTCCACAGAGCATTACCATCTCTGATAATAATATCAATTTCATAGACTTTCCTTTAACATGACCACAGCTTGAACTGGCAATATATGACACTGGAGGAGAGCACATGGACCGACCATTACATCTCTGATAATAATATCAATTTCATAGACTTTCCTTTAACATGACCACAGCTTGAACTGGCAATATATCACACTGGAGGAGAGCACATGGACCGACCGGCAATATATCACACTGGAGGAGAGCACATGGACCGACCGGCAATATATGACACTGGAGGAGAGCACATGGACCGACCGGCAATATGTGACACTGGAGGAGAGCACATGGACCGACCGGCAATATATGACACTGGAGGAGAGCACATGGAACGACCAGCAATATATCACACTGGAGGAGAGCACATGGACCGACCATTACATCTCTGATGTGTTGTATCAGAATTTCATATTATGGGTTAGGGTTATGGTGTTTAACGATACTTTCAACAATATTTCAGTTTTATTGGTGAAGGAAACCTGAGTATCCAGAGAAAACCACGGACCTGCTGCATGTCACGAGGTTGGAATGTATATATATAGCATTTTTGAATATTGTTTTTTTCTGGTTGACAACTGATTAAAAGATGCCATAGAATTGACTGTTTTTTGTTGTTGTTTTTTGTTTTTTTTTTAATTTATTGTTAATTCTAAATCTATTTCACATGAAAGCTACAAAAAAAGATTTATCTTGTCAAATTTTTATCAGAAGAAAATTGCTGATTTGTGTTATCTATATCAAGTGTCTGTGAAAATGTTCATTACACATTGATTACATCACAACAAGACAAGAGCTCTTCTCTAGGGAGGTAGAAAACTTCTCTACCATATGTGCTCTTTTCTATGGAGGCATAAAACTACTTTACCAGATGTGGTAGCCATTATGAAGCCTGGAAATCACTGAGTTCCGCCTGAGCGACTACACAGCCGCATAAAGCTTGATGTTTTTAGCAGATTGGGTATACATGAAGAAAGCAGACATTTTCCAGAGGAATTCTACACGCATGTAGTCGCTAAATACTTTATAATTATAAAAGCTTTGTGTTATTTGTAGAAGGAAAAACTTCGTCTTACATCATAATTCATTGTAATGTCCTTTCCAAACACTAGAAACACGTGTGAATTTGTGTGAATATAACATGATGAATCTTAAGCATTAATAATAAACTTATCATGTCGCTGTTGTAGAAGTACTTCAGCAGATGTACCGTATTACAAAGTGATGAATTACTTATTTTCTACAATACCTACATACTGATTTTATTGGTGGAGAATTTAGAGCATTTTATTGCAAATTTTTTCCCCAGGGTTTTAAAAATATCATTCCATCTGTTATCAATTACTGAATTAGAAAGAAATCTAAATGTTTTTTTCATTTACTTTATTATAACTCTTCAGTCTGAAGTCTTCCCACTTCATCAGAATATACGTTGGGGGGTAAATTGAACTGTTGTAGTGTCTTTTCAAAGGACAGTTACATATTTTAATTCATTTTAATTATTTTATTCTGTTTTATTTCTGGTTCAGCAAATTTTTAGCTATATCATATCAGCCATTGTATCTTCCCTCCTGTTCGTGGCAAGGTGTACTCGATACAACATTATGTGATAAAGTTTGGCAGTGGCTTGCGGCAGGTCGGTGATTTTCTCCGATTTTCTCTACCAATAAAACTGGCCACCACGCTATAACTGAAATATTGTTGAAAGTGGTGTTAAACACCATAACCGTAATCCTATAATTGCATTCATTTGAAGGGAACCTCAAACCCAATATTTTAAGACGTAATTAAGATGTTTATTTGTCAATATGATTGAATAATTAGAAATAATTTAAATACATTCTGGTTTAGTGACTGATTGTTATTCAACATCAAGTGAGTAACATTCCTCAGGACACAATCTATAGGGGGTTAGGGGGTTATGGTATTTAACTCCACTTTCAACAATATTTCAGTTATGTCGTGGTGGTCAGTTTTAGTGGTGAAGGAAACCAGAGTACCTGAAGAAAACCACCGACCTGTCAAAAGTCACTGTCAAACTTTATCATATAATGTTGTATTGATTACACCTTGCCATGAATGCGGTTCAAACTCACAACCTTAGTGTTGATTGGCAATGATTGCATAGGTAGTTGTAAATCCATCTACCATAGTCACAGCCATGATAACCCCCAATGTAATTACTTAACAAAAATAACAAAAATAAAGACTCTCTCTTACTTTCTACAATTATGTCCTGTATTGCATTGCTTTTGTTTTGATTCTTTGACATCCAGACAAAACATTTAAACTAAATTATAATTTCTCTTACCAAGGCCTCAATGGTATTTGACATTCCTCCGGGTGCATACCCCATGATTCCATTGGAATGTGACGGCTGCATCATCCCTCCTTGATGTCCGCCCATTTGTTGTGGTTCAGCGTGGTGTCGTAATACATATATTGCATCATCTAATCGTTCTTCCATTCGACTCTGTTGAAACAAAACAAGTATTTTTAGAAACCATGATTGTTTCAGTAAAAAAAAAAACATATCTATTTTCATAAATTATTAGTGCTCAATGGAGATATTTTGACAATTCTCCCTCTTATATATAACCCAGTTATAAGGCTAGGGTTGTAATCCAAAAAATCTAAATATAGCATTTTAGGAGGAAATTTCAATTTTTTTTTTTCTTTCTTTCAATTTCTATTTTTAGTCTTTATAGTTCTTTTTTTTTTTGTGATGGACAGACCAGTTGTGAGAATGTGTGGACTGTAATATATTTTCACTTTGAAAAATTTGCTCAAAATTTTTGTCTGACGAGAACAATTTCCATAAACAATTTTCACCATTCTACTGAAAAGGAATAAATAAAGTAGATAATAAATAACATGCAAATCTAAAAATAGAAATACAAGCAGCATAATTCCAACACGCCAGCGTAAGATATCATTATCTATTCTTTAACCAGCATTGGAACCATTTATAGGCATTGGGTTATAGGTGCAGGTCTATACATTCTGGCTGTCTGTCTTGTCCCTACCTTCCAAATTGAATTTGGATGAGTAAAAAATATAATGATTTACTTTACTGTTCGAGCAAGAAACAATGACAGTTAGACAATCAAAATTTCCCAATCTCTTCAAAGATCTCAAAAAGAGACATTTCTGTAGTAAAAGCATGTTTAAAACATCTTTTTTCCCTCTCAAAACTAAATTTTATTTTTGAGGTTGGCCCAATTTTGGCAGGTCATTCAGCAAACAGCAAATAATTTTTATTTTTATATAAATGGTCTTACAACGGCTGTATAAAATATTTGCCATATGTACAGGGTGAAAACTGACAGAAGCCCATTGCATGAGTCACAATGGCGCTTAACGCCACTTATATTTCAGTTATATCTTGGTGGAGGAAACCACAGACCTTATCACATAATATTATTTTGAGTACACCTCGCAATGAACGGGTTCAAACTCTCAATTTTAAGTGCTGATGGGCACCGATTGCATAGGTAGTTGTAAATCACGACCATGATGACACTCTCGGTAAAATGTGATTACAAATGGTAAAAGCCATACCAAACACGGCTGTTATCAATACTTAACCATACTTCAGTCTACATAGAAACATTCCTATTAGGTAAAATTTAAATATTTAAGGTGGAAAGGGGGAGGGGAATTATTTTAGGTGGGAGGGGGATAATCGACAGGAACTAATATCGGCAGACAGAAAATCTGGCACAAGTTTATAAAAATAATATGTAAAGCAGAATATGTAAACAATGAACATTGAACAAATACTGTGTAAAAATTTCTTGATCACATTTAATTTGATTTAAATAATGCTTTAACTCCCAGAGAGAGAACAAAATGTTCCTGCATTTTTTGCCTTTGTTGTCATTCTCTCAATAGCAATATACAAATTTTGAAAAATTTGTCCCCCCCCCCTTTTTTTATACGAAAGGTAGAAATTTTTACACAATATTACCATAACACAAATATAAACTCAACAACATAACCGCAATCCCATAAAACCTGGCGAGGGTAAGATTTTGAAGCAGACGGAAGCACCAGGGAACCCTGGGATAGATTACCTCAAGGTCGACGTGATCTCTGAGAACATGAATCGCGTCGTCTAGTCTCTCCTCCATACCTCTCTGCTGGATAAACCAACAGATTGTTAGTACACATGCACCAAGTTTATAAATTCTCTGTTTTATATGGAAGGGTTTACCACAATTAGGACAATTAATTGATGTTGAATCTTAAAATGTCAATGTTAACGGGACTCTTTTTTCTTCTTATTTTTTTTTTCAATTAAGCAAAGTGTCTCACCTGTCAGGTTACAGTAAGCTTAACATTAACTATAAATAGAGTATATCTTTATTTAGACTTATCAAAAGAAACAATTTATCTGACTTCAATTTAACAATTTTGGCTGGTGTAACAAGATTTTGTTGGTTTTTTTGTGTAAAACTTAAAATCTAAGACAGTCTTCCGGCATAATTGATGAATACATTTATTTAAAACTTGCTTAAGACATATCACCCAACATGATTGATGTATATTTAAAATGCAAAATCCCCCCCCCCCTCCCCCAAAAGATCTACCCTTCCTATCTTTCAGAATTTATATGAAAGGGTTATCAAATTTTCACAAAGAAAACACATGCAAAATCCACCAATACAGAGACATCCATAGCATGCTACTTAATGACATATACATGTAAAAATCCATAATTACTTTAAAACTTTAATTAATTTTATTAGTAATTAAAACTTTTTCATTGTTATTACAATAATGGAAGAAAAATTATCAAATGATGATTTTTAAAATTTAGAACTGAAAGTAAAACCCACAATAAATAAGCTGCCAATAAGAATGATAAATAACTACCTAGTTAATTATCTCCCTTGTATAATAGTTTAGTTTGACCCTTGCTGACCTTCATATTATACTATAAGAGAAGTATGACCTCTGTAAGAACTTACTAAAGAATGAAGTGTACCACCTCCTCCTTCAAAATGTGGTGAGGTAGAACTCTGTGCTGCAGGTCTCTGCCATTGATTGGATGAACCTAGAAAATACAATTATATATAATTTACCAAAATAACAGAATCACACACCTATATACACATGCTAAAGCTAAAATTTCTCAAAAACCAGTTTTCAGTTACTCTAGATTAATTGCATGTACAGTTCACCTTAAGATGGTATCTAATAAATAGGCCTATTTTGCAAATTGGGGGAATACAGCTCATTTCAGCTTAAAATGCAACATAAATTTCTATTTTTGGCAACTGCAAATGGTTAAAGCTGTCTGAACAAATTTATGACCACTGGACAACCATCCCAGATATGGCTCAGTGGCTTCAGAAGATTTTTTAAATAGCTTATGCTGGACGGACAGACGGTGAGTGATGCCAAGTCAAGGCAAAAGCTCACATTAACCTTCGGGTCAGGCAAGCTAAAAATCAAGTATGAATATGTTACTTAACACACGTTTGAAGAGCAATTTAACTCTGCATTGTATTATGAACAAGTTAGAAACTAGAGGCTCAGCCCGCTGGGCTTGTATTGCTCACCTGGCACAAGAATGATACTGAAGCAAATTTCAAAGTGAGATAATCATTACCTTAACTGTTTTCTATACCTGGTATTTATGCATAAGGTAATGTTAAGTTGGTTTAATTTGGCCAAGGAGTTTCAGAGGAGAAGATTTTTTTTAACATTAGCCAATCAGAAACAAGAATTGCTCTTGGCAGCCATATCTGTTGGCCAAACGGAACAAAACGAAGAAACTTTATAGAGGACCTTACATAGATGCTTCCTGCCAAGTTTGGCTCCATTTGGCCAAGCAAATTCAGAGGAGAAGATTTTTTCAACAGTAGTCAATCAGAAACAAGAATTGCCCTTGGTGGCCATATTTGTTGGCGGAACGGGACGAAATGAAGAAACTTTATAGAGGACCTTATATACACAAATGTAGATGCTTTCTGCCAAGCTTGGTTCCATTTGGCCCAGTTGTTTCAGAGGAAAAGATTAAAATGTGAAAAAGTTAACGGATGGACGACAGACGCCAAGTGATGGCAATACCTTACATGGCCCTTTGGGCCAGGGGAACTAAAAAAAAGGGGGGGTTACATACCTGCTAATGGGGATGGAGATGATACTGGTGTGGAGTGGTTTGAACCGTAATTACTACTGGTATGATCTGTTGGTGAATATATCTGAAAAATAAGAAAGAAAATGAAAAGAATCGGATTATTTTTGTTCACAGGCTAATTTAATTCTGAAATTTATTCAATTACCAGTAATATACATAGGAATATTGTTGGAAAAAGATGTTTAAAATATGTTAAAAAATGTTTCTAGGAAATTATGGATTTTTCAGTTAATTAAGATTGATAAGATAATTAACTAATTTTAGAAGTGACAAAATAGCAATTACATTGTACCATACAGGAAAATTTGAATAATAGCAATATTACCACAGGAAAATTTGAATAATAGCAATATTACCACACATCTGAAAAGGTACCGACGGACAAATAGCAAATGAAAGAGAAAAAAAAAACAGTCAAAGAATACTTTTACAAAAATGTCCAGGACAAATTCTGTTGTGAAACTTCTAACAATTATTTGAAAAGAACTATTATAAACTAAATACTTTTCTGTCTTGTTGATAAAAAAAGTAACAAATTTAAGCATGAATTGACTTCATAAATGCTTTTTTTTTTTTTTTTTTTGGAAAAATTGGCAGTTTTATATGAAACATATTGGGAAACACCACAAATTTCTACACTTACAGAAGCTAATGCTTTTCCTAAGGCATCACCCGTTTGTGAACTGGTCGGGTTTCTGATCATTTCTGAACCGTTTACTGTCGGAGAAGTACTGGAGTATGACGACGTTGTTGGCTGACCACCACGGAAGGTGGACATTGGAGGAAGACCGGAGTTTATCATACTTTCGTGTTGTGATGGTGACATAGCTGGGTAACCCTGAAAAAATAATCATATTTTTCTTTACTTTGATACACTGACATTAATATATTTGATCATCCCTTGAAATACCGGTAATACATTTTAGAAGTGTAGGCAAAAATAATGTATAATACAGGTATTTTACATTGAAGCATAAGACTTTATATTTTGAAGTGCCACGATAGAACTGAAATATTGATGAAAGTGGCATCAAACACCATCAACCTAAACCCTTTGATTGGTACTGTCAAGCCTGCAATATATGACACTGGAGGAGAGCACTGTCTATAAAGGCCAGTCTCATTTTTCCTAATAATGAATGGTGTATATAATATTAACCTCTATCAGACCTCATTTTACAAAGCCAACAAAAGAGCGGAAATCGGCAAGTGGAAGTATTGAATATACTATAAAAAAGGAATCGTAACGGTAAAAACGGTAAAATCCGGAATTCCGCTTTAAAGTGGAGAAAAATCAGGTCTGATAAATATTAACCTCTATATAAAGGACAACTGCTCATAAAGGCCACATTTTCAGGTTCCGTTGAGTGCCAGGCGTCCTTTAAAGCAGGTTTGACTGTACTAATAAATTAATCCAGACACACCAATCTCTTGGTGTAGAATACATGCATAGTATAATTTTTACTGAGGGTTAAATATAGATTCTCCTTCAGTTGCCCGTGGGTTACGATATTTCTCCACTCAAGAGTTAAATTAAAAAATTTAACCACAAGCAGTCAGGCTAGTGGTTAAAAATTTAAATTTAACTCTCGAGAGTGAAGAAATATCATAACCCACATGGGCAACTGAAGGAGAATTTATTTCTCTCATTATTTAACACCACTTTATTTAAAAATTTACAAGACATTTTAATCCTCCAGAGGATTAGATTTTTCCACCACTGGTTCAGTGGGGCTAATGGGAGAAATCACAGTAGAGTATCTTATAGGAGTTTTGGCTCTTTATTTCCCAAAAAATCATTGCACCAACAACTCTCTTTTCCCCAAAAAATACTACTTCTAGTGTATAACAAACATATCAAGTATTTATAAAATAATCAAACTTAGTGCAGAATACATGTAGAGTATAATTTTTACAGTACATAATCTGTTATAGAGTCTTGACAGATTATGTAAAGGCCTAGATGTCAAAATTGATGTAAATATTTAAAATGTCATAATATCCATTTTCACTCAGATGGATATGAGCCAATAAACTTCCTGTTGAAAAACACATTTTCCAAATTTACTTGTTTCCATGGAAACCAGAAATGTTACATAATCAATTTCAATTTTTTAGCAAAAAAAAAAAATATATATATATATATTTCACACCTATTCATTCATGTAAAAAAATTCTCATGTATGGAGTCCAATTATGTGAAAGAATTTTTCAACGAGCCATTCTGTAAAAATTATCTTTTCTGGACTGTCCAAAGAATTTAAAATAGGACAGCTACTTTTGTTTTATTATAAATAATTCTATAATTCTTTATTCACATATTACATACAATGTACACCATTGTGAAATAATACACAAAACACTATAACATACATGAACATAAAACATGCTCTGCCATTTTTTTGTATAAATAATTCTAGAATTCGCAGGGTTGTCATTTTCAACTGATTGCCGATGAAAATCATTGGTTAATTTCACCTTTTGCATCGGTTATTTTAAATTTGGATTCCATAATTTTTAAAATTACAAATGGAAAATTAATTTTTTTTCACTACTGTTAGGATCTAAAGGCCTTTCCATACCAAATCTTATCGGGTAACATGTCAATTTCCATCAATTTCCATCGGCTACTTAAAATCATAATGAAAACCCTGATTCGTTGGGAGTTTAGTCAATTTTATACACAAAAAGCTAACACACATGAGCATAAAACATGCTTAGCCAAAGTGGACATCATTTTAGAATCTTTTGGTTAATGTAGACCTTATTTTAACAGACCAAAATTTCGTTCATTCAAACCAGTGTTTTTTTGCTATTAAAAAGATGGTTTCAGGCCCATAACGTGGATATACAAGTTTTTTTAATACCTTTTTAATTTTTTTTCTTTAATTTCACTAAAATAGCAAGAAATATTAAAAAGATGGTTTCAGGTCCATAACCGGATATACAAGATTTTTAATCCTTTTTTCCCTCTTTTTTTTAAATTTCACTACAATAGTAAAATGAGACTTAAGAAATCTGACAGATGAAGAGGAAAAAAAAAACTAAAAACTTTTGACATGTGATATAACATTCTCCAGTAGCGAGATTACAGTCACTGACAGTGCCATTTTGTGAATGAAATAAACATCTGGTTCTCATCATTCTACATGTAGTCATGGTAACACACACACTAATCTAACCTCCACTGAGAAGAGGTCACCAATTCTTTTCTCACCCAAAACGCTCTTTTCTTCATTAACTATTTTTTTAAATACACAAAAACATGTTCTGTTTACACGGTGGTTACTTCATACAGATTTCTCTGGCATTAAATGAGTTTATGTATGATAAACAACTTTTTTAAAATGAAATTTTAAAATAAATTCAAATTCAAAGGATTGCCTCTACATCAATAGGGACCAGTACCACCCATTTAATTTGTAGGTGGTGGGGGCTAGGTTTTAAAATTTGGTGACAGAAATTTTACTTTAAGAGATAAATGGGTCATATTCCCTTTGAAAAACAGATATTACCAAGAAAAATCCTTTAAAGCCAGAGAATCGAAGGGAGTTGCTGAATCTGAAACAGGGTTCACGAAATTGCATTTGGGTTTGGGGGTCGTAGTGAAGAAAATGTCAGTCCTCATTAATTTTCTATTGCAAAATTCCAATCTTGTGTTAGTCTTTTTAGACGGAAAGCAAAAAATGTTTTCCTATCATGTGGAACAGAACAACATTTTTCCATAAAAAAAAAATTCTAGCCGGTGAAGCATAAATTTTTTTCAGCTACAATGCAAAATCTATTTTTTTTTCGATCAGCTTAAGGCATTAAAATATTTTTTTCAAAAAAAATCCCAGGCCCCCCAGATAAGAAAATGCTTGTTGCCTTAGCAAAGACTGACAAATTTTGTGAACTCTGCTATAATAATTATCTGTTATACTGTGATAACTGGTCTTTTTCTTATTACAGAGAGAATAAAAATTTGGCATAAAAATAAAAGAAATAGTACATCGTAACAATTAAGAAGAAAAGTCTGAAGATACCAAAAGTCAGTAATCAAAATAGGTCAAAAGGTCAAACAATGATCTACAGAAGTGAAAGAATATCAAATCAGTGGTTTCTTTTTAAAATACAGTCCTCGAAATGAAAATGTGAATTTATTGGTCCGAATCATATTCTTGAATTTATTTTATACATAAAATGAAAACTGAAAAATTTACTGGTCAAAGTTTTACTGGTCTTGGGACGGAGGACCAGTGCTCATCGTGAGGACTGTAATATGTCATATCTCTGAGATTTTCTATGAAATCTTAGCCTACAAAAAAAAACACCCAGAAAAACTAATGTTTTCTTAAATGTATCAATGATTTCAAGAAGTCAGTAAATATGCCCAATTTGTTCTATAAAATATTATCCCATAGCTGGAAAAACACACTGTTCAATCAAGCTTTAAAACAAATTTAGAACTGTTCTATCAATTATCAATCTTTAACATCCATTAATTAGTGGCTGTCCTATCAATTAATATATCTCCCACGAAGCAAAGTTTGTGAAAATTTAGTTACCACATTCCCCCCCCCTTGTAAAAGATCTGTAGTTTTCATTAATTTCCAATGTGTCTTTCGTATCAGACCTCTTAACGATAAATACTGGATTAAACAAGTACAAATAACACAATAAACAGGTGTCATACTTGTTACAGTTAAAAACTGGTATTCCATGTTTACTTAAGTCACATTTTCCTTCGAATTTGCTTCATTGCTTCAAACTTTACCTGTGCACCTGTTCCAAGCACAAATTTGAGTCTAAACGCCTAACTAACTCCATTCAAATATTTGATGGACCTGTCGAACGTGTTGATGGCATGCTTAGATTGTCAAATTTGTGTTGCAAACAGGTGCACAGGTAAATTTGAAAATAAAGAAAATTTTGAAGAAAAAAATATATTATCATGTCAACACACCTGAAGAATAATGCAAGATTCATCAAACATCTAATTTTCTTTAGATTGTACTCAGTTGGATCATTTTAAAGATTGCGTCGTGAGTTTTGAGTAAAATCATCTTCAATTTCTGACTTACCATTTCGTGATGCATGTTTGAGTAAGACTGTGAGTGATGACTGTTGCCAGGCAACATGGATGAGGGATATGTTGATGTGGGTGGTACTCCATTATTTGACGACCATGGATCTGCCTGACTGTGGGGCGTCGATGGATCTTAAAAATATTAAACATATTTTTTATCATAATAGCTGGTTGTCCCGAATATGCATGAAATATCTGCCACTAGACATTAACAAATAAACAATCTATTAAAATCACTGGTTCTTGTTTTATTTGGGTTGAATGTCATTTGCAATCTTCCTGCTACAGTCTTGGTAAAAAATTATATCTGTGGTTGAGATCTGAAACATTTGCCATTCAACTGGAAAAATAAGAGCGCATGATGTGCCCGTACCAGTGCCCCTATAGTTGTAATGACAAATTGTTTATCAAAAGTTTCAAGAATTCGGGTCCAGCCTAAAATATCAAAATGACAGGTTCTAGTTTTGTGTGGGTCTGATATCATTTGTAATCTTCAACCTACAGGTTTTGCAATATCTGTGGTTGAGATCAGTAACATTGTTAAACATACAAAATAAACAGCTACACTATGAGAGCACACACACATGATTGTCCTCCAATATTATAATATATGAAAAGTGCTTCTAGGAAATAATGAAAGCACCAAAGGTGATGTTAAACGATCGAACTGCTTGCATGTAGATTTTTTGTATGCTATATATATATAATGCACAATCGCAAAATATCAGTATACTTCGAGAAAAAGATGTCAAACTTTGAAATAGTAAATTGAGAGCAAACTCCAGAGACATCAATATGTTTTTCACATAAAACAGCTTTTTATCCAATGTTCCAGAATATGTTACATTTTCTTGTATATAAATTTGCATATATATAATAGTGAAAATTTTGTCACCATGGCCAAGAGTGAAAGACCTTGGTAAGTCTGCTATTAACAGGAAACCTACCTCGTCTGAATTATCATTTACAACTCCTTTACAAAACTCATTCCCACAAAATAAAACATAATGTAGATGTTCCTTTACCAACGAATCTAATGGGATTAACTTTTTTAACCACAAGCAAACCATTGCTTGTAGTTTTAAAAGTTACAAGCATACTTCAGTGTTATCTGATATCTGATATTTAAGAAGCATTGGGGGGATTAACAGTTGGTGTAGGAGCTACTACTATAACATGCAACAACCCAGTTTTACATTCTATTACATTATTAATTTATTTCCCATCAACTGTTTACGACACTACATCTGTTTTGAAGGGGCAAGCAAATCAATGCGACAGTCAAAGTGTAATATATAGTGTATTCAGAACCATTTGTGGGTTTAATTTTATACCTTCGAAAAGGGAAATATTTTTCTATATGGGGTCTTTTTCGCAGAAGGGGAATGTGACTCTTGAAAAAATTTACAACACTTATTAATAGATTTGACAATGAACTTTTATCCATATATATATATATAGCCTTCCGAAGACAACAAAAAAGTCAACATCCGTGTCCTTTCCATTTTCATCTTTTTTGTTTCGAAGCCAACATCAACATTCAATTCCCGGACACCTACTGGAGTATTATACAGGTTTTTTTTCATTATTTGTGTCCAAGTTTGTTTGCCGGTTGCCCTACTTTCATTTCATTTTTATTTTTAGGTGGAACATACTTTAAAAGCATGTATTGTTGACATAAATACGTCAGCAGTGAGTCAAGGTTAACAGGTCAAAACCTCTTCGGGATTTTCTAGACTTTTCATTAGATAGTACGTCAAACATCAGAACATGTGTTGTTTAAAGCACTGGTTCCAATCCTGAACAAAACTACGATGGTCGAGAACTAACGACACTGACAAACCAGTTGAATTGTAACCCCAAGCAGCGTAGGATATAAATAGACTATGTTTTAAAATTTATTCTAAAATTAAAAACAGACAACACACATTTCGGAACAGGACAAAAGTAGAAAGGTACAATTTTTGTATACTTGCTGAAATATCCACACACATTTTTTGTTGTTCAAATGTCAATTTTCAGACATAATACGCTCTTACATACACAATATCAATATTTCTAGATATTGAAATATCCATCCGCAAAATCCACATTGCAAGAAAGAAATACTGATAGATGAGCAAACGTGCATATAAGTACCCGATTTTAAGGGGGATTTATAATATATGAATGTTGCATGTATGCTCTTTCTGATATTTAAGTTACTCGTCCTCTTACAATTGACTCTATATACGGACTATATTTTTGTCCGAGCGGAAGGTTGCGACACATGTTGTGTAAAGCAGTGTCTTCCGGTTGATATGAGCGCTAGCATTAAACGAAATCTCACTTGCGTCCGATCGTTTAAAAATTATATACACAAAATGACATCGGAACGACAAATATGCCCAGATGAAGCAATTATCGAAAGAAGCAGACTTTTTGAAAAACAATTTCAATATGCAGGACATAGCCCCCAATAATTTTCTGCAGGACCTACTGAAATTGTGCAGGATCTGAATTTTCACCTGACGAAAAAGTTTTGAAGAAGTGAAGATTTTGAGGTTATTTTTTAGAACCGGAATTTACAAAATTCTAAAATTTAAACAGAATCGATGATGGGAACAATAAAAACCTGACCCGCCATGTTTTCAAATATAAACACACGAAATGGTCGCATTGATGCATCACAGCCAGTTTAAACAATAAAAATACAATGATTAATAGAATTACCATGGAAACAGTTGCATGTTTAAGAAGTAAATGTCATTTGATTTGAAGCATAATCTAATTCCGAGTTGACCGTGATCGTTCCGGCATACCAGTTGCATTTCCGATGCAAAAAAAAATACATAAACACAAAATTTTGTCGGACACCCGGGACTGGCATACTTGGCAGTATAACCCGGTCCTTGTGATTTTCTGCCCGCTCGGTCCGACGAATTTCAAAAAGTCTGAAGAAGTACAGCTCAACTGCTGGCTAGTGGTTGTTTTACACTCATTTAAAGGGTAAGAGTTATGTTCATTACTATAGACAGTGACAGTGAAATATAGAACAGCAATAATTTGTGTAAGTGCAAAGTTGGATAGTCTATAATATTCATTTACATCCACCGGCACCACATCCTTTCCTACTAATTTATATCTAGAACAAGGTAAATAGTACAAATTTAACAGACCAACTGATTTTTTTTATACTTAAGATAAATTTCATTCTTTAAAGATTTTTGGTGAAAAAATATTTTTCTGATGTTGTTTTTAATGTTTAAAACTTAAACTTTTCAACAATTGAGAGAAAGGTTTATAGCAGTCAGTTATATTTTTGTGGAGGAACTGGGAGTATCAGGAGAACAACAAGTCAACTACACAACCAGATTGGTTATTCCAAAGGTACATGATTATCTTATTACCACACAGGTGTTGCTACAATGACTTCTGGTCACTTGAGACTTGACATTTACATCATGACAGTTTAGGTTAAAAAAAAAAATGTCTGTTCAGGGTTACCGGACTGACCCTATTTTTAACACCGACCCTAAGCCATTTTATTCATTTTTTTTCTTTGAAAATGAAAGTGAAAGTAAAAATCTCACTTCAGGTTTTAATTTTTGGAAATCCATCGCCACGTACATGTTCGTTTTATTTAAGTCATACAGACAATTGACTTTAAAATGTACTCAATATTCGACATTGATTCCAAGGAAAAACAACATGGCTACGGACATGGAGGCCACAAGCTTATTAGAGCTGAAGTTTAAAAAATGTTCCCCATATTGACAAGAAAAAATAAAATAACCAGAGGCTCTCAAGAGCCTGTATCGTTCACCTGGTTATAAAAAGAACCAATTGGTACTATGTAAAAACTATGTCCTGCGGTAACAGCCATCTTGGATTTCAGATCGGCATAAAAAACCCAAACTTTTTCCAGGACCTTCAAATGACTATTCCTGGACAGTTTGGTTTCAATTGTCCAAGTGGTTTCAGAGTAGAAGCGTTTTGAAACATTTTCGGAAAAAAAACCCTACAGTTTGTAGAAGACCATCCAATGAACATTCATGTACAGTTTGGCTTTAATCACATTTGTAGTTTCTGAGAAGAAGGCATTTGAACATTTTCCCATAGGGTCCAATGTTAATCTATGTCATGCGGTGGTGGCCATCTTGGATTTCCCATCGGCATAAAAAACCCAAACTTTGTAGAGGACCTTCCAATGATCATTTATGGACAGTTTGGTTTCAATTGTCCAAGTGGTTTCAGAGAAGAAGCCTTTTGAAACATTTTTCCCATAGGGTCCAATGTTAATCTAAGTCCTGCCGTAGCCGCCATTTTGAATTT
>MJUT01050762.1:102261-129232 GCA_002080005.1 Gigantidas platifrons | reverse complement strand
ACTTTGTAGAGGACCATCCAAGGAACATTCCTGCTAAGTTTGGTTCCAATTGCCCTAGTGGTTTCGGAGAAGAAGCTTGAAATGTGAAAAGTTTACAGACGACAGACTACAGACTACAGACGACGGACGCCAAGTGATGACAATAGTTCACCTGGACCTTTGGTCAAGGTGAACTAAAAAGAAAATACCCAACTACCTACCCTATTTTTTTGGACAATGTAGCCCTAAACAGACATACTATTTTTTTTAGGCCTTATATGCATAAAATTAGGATTTTAATTTTTTTTAAATGAAAACATAATTCGATACATACCCATGTAATATCCCCCCTCCCCTCCATACAGAGGTTTGGGGGATGTGTATCTGTTAGGTGAATCTTGATAGTCATCTGGACTTGGAGGATAAACCTGCAAATATCAAATTTATACACAGATATAATAACCAAATTAAATACTGAAGTTAAAATTAGCTAAGAATATTTGACATGTTAAAAAGAAATGAGAGTTGTTATCGATTGTAATGTTGTGCTGTCAATGCATCCCTTACATTGAAAGCATTGGTTGAGAATATTTTGGGAACGCTTAAAAAAATTAATTTAAATGAAATATGAATACGAATGTAAATATTAATTCTAATATGACGCCGTGTTATCGTCAGTTTATATAATACTCAACAACAACACTTTTAGCGCAGACGCGGTAAGGCGACGTTTTGCAAGTAAATTACCGTATTTGTCATATTAGAATCGAAATAATCCATGGCAACCATTGTGTTATATTCATTTAACCATGGGCTGGGCCTTTATAATCGTTCATTTAATATAAAGGCCCAGCCCATGGTTAAATGAATATAACACAATGGCTGCCATGGATTATTTCTTAATTATAAAATGCAAATTGCCTTCATACTAAATCTGTCTTAGTTCAGTGTCAGACATGGGACCAGAGTATTGGACCAGAGTATACTGTGAAATTATTATCCATCATAGGGTTCTAATATTCGTGGATTTCGTGGTTCACTTAAACTACAGAAATTAAAATCCAACAAATTACAATTTTCCCATTGATTGTTTGAAACCACGAATTCAAGAACCCATGAATCAGTGTATTTTGTAGAAACCACGAACAAGGAATAGTACTTTCACAGTATTAGAGACTTTTTAATTTTTATTGATTGATTTTTGGGGTTTTAACGCCACTTTCAACAATATTTCAGCTATATCATGGAGACCAGTTTTAGTAATGGAGGAAGCCGGAGTACTCGGAGAGAACCTCCGACCATGGGCAAGCAACTGGTAAACTTTATTACTTGCGGCTGCAAGTCGAGTGCACCCTTTTTTGTAATTACAAAGCTGGGTGCGAACCCACGCCGTATTGGTGATAGGCTTGTATGAGATGTTCAATCCAACGACCTTATTGAGCCACTCCTGTTAATTTTGATATACAGTGATACTCTATATCACCCATCACAACATACATCTAATCCTGAACAAATCACGGCTCATAAAACTTGCTTGCAGCAGTACACATAAATCTTTAAACAAATGCATGGGTTTCGAGTGCAAAAAGTTTAGTGAAATGTAAAATGGTGGTCAGATATGTACACCTTTACTATCACCTGTTATATTTAGAAATCAAATATTTACAAGGAATTTTTATTTCTAAAATTACATCTTTCCCCCTCACTTTCACACCTGTTTATTTGTTTTAAAACCCAAATCACAATTTAGAAGCTAGCCCTGTAACTCTTTCCATTCCAGTCAGCACACCTGTGGTAAACAATATCACATTCACCAGACAAACACAGGTGTATTATCACTTATGAGAAATTTTTATATCGTAAATTTTCATGTGGACATTTTGATATCATAACTTTTAATATGGACGATCTACAATGTTCAAATGTTCATACCAAGAACGTCGTGGCTGACAAATTATTTTTTCTGTAAAATTACAATTTTTCAATTTTGTTTTATAGATACCACATGTTTATACAATTTTCATCAGCAATTTAATATTTTAGTGTTTTGCAAAAGAATAATAAAATATATATAAATTGTAATCTACATAAAATAGCAGCTGTACATAGTTAGAATTATAACTTAGAACACTTCCTCATATAATTTGATGAGTTGGTAAAACAAATTTTAACATTTCCATTTCATTTCTGTGATAATGGAGCTACATCTGTACATCATATACGTGTACATAAATAAATCTTAATATTTGCATGTAACTTCACCACACACTATAGCTGAAATACTGCTTAAGTTGGCATTAACCACCACTATAGCTGAAATACTGCTTAAGTTGGCATTAACCACCACTATAGCTGAAATACTGCTTAAGTTGGCATTAACCACCACTATAGCTGAAATACTGCTTAAGTTGGCATTAAACACCACAATAGCTGAAATACTGCTTAAGTTGGCATTAAACACCAATCAATTAATCAAAGCAAGAAACTATCTGAATGGTTTATTCCTAAATTCTATTTTATTTACAGTGTATGGTTTAAAATTTTCTATCAGAAGGCTTAAACTCTATTTTTATGAACCAGTACTTGGCTTATAATAATCCATAGAGTTAAAAACTCACTTTTTTGCTACACTCCCCCCCACCACCATGTTACTAAACATAAAATACAAGAATTTACATACTTCTATATAAACAAGAGAAAAGTTACGTCACAAATTCTTTTATATTGCCCTTGTCCCATACCCACCCATTACATGAAGTGAGGATTGGAGCAACATGTCTTGGTTATTACCAGTATCCACAAAAGAAAGGTGCATAATATACTGTACAAAAATGTGTACTATTCGTGACAAATTACGGCATTCTTTGTTTTATGTTTCTTTTTTTCCCCACGCTCTCTTTTTTGTTGTTGTCCTTTTCAGTTTGTACTGAAATTGTGTGCGAAATCTGATGCGAAAATTAAATGGTCATTACGGAGAACTTTAAAAAATCTACGTCTAGAAAATAATGTATACTAGTTCAGTCATCGTAATCATTTGTGAATTTTATGGTAAATAATTATTTTTAGCTCTGGTATTTTTTGTTGTTTTTATTGCATAGAATGGAATTTATAAAAATCATCCAATTAGCACAGATAAAAAGATAATTATGTTATTTTTAATAACTTTAAACAAATGGTTTTAGATATCACCATAACAATTAATATCTCACCATAGATTAGGTTTTATGGTGTTTAATGCCAAGTTCAACAATCTTTCATTAATATCATGGCGGTCAGTTTTATTGGTGGAGGAAACTGGAGTGCCAGAGAAAACCACCTACCTGTCCCAAATCACTGACAACCTTTATCACATAATGTTGTAAGGAGCACACCTTGCCATAGATTATTTAAGGTCAGATACAAGAACCAAATAAATTTAAATTCATTTATATACATGTATAACTGTCATCAAATTATTTATTTTTCTTGAAAATATTTTGACAAAAACCTCCTTCTCCCTCAATCATAGAAAAGTGACAGGCAAACTTTGTCTTAAATATTCATCTCATCAAATTACAGTGCAATTTAAGCATTAACCTTCATAAAACAATGCTAAAATTCTTTTCTTAAACATTCTACTGTACACATTGATACAAGAATGTCCCAAGAACTAGGAATCAGATTGGTGGTACATGTGGTCAGGAAAATGTAATACAGTCACAATATCAGTAATGTACAAGTATTTCTTATCGTGCCACAACAATCTTAGATGCCCGTCATAACTTTGAAAACCCCAGTCCCCCTCCCCCCCAAAACCAAAAAATAATTAACAAAGTTCTAAAGAGCACTTTCAGTACTCAAAACGAAAATTTGAATTTACTGGTCCGAATCAATTTTGAATTTATTTTATTTAATATATCTAAATAAAAACTGAAAAATGTACTGGTCTGAACAAATTTATAACGAACTGGAGGACCTGTGCTTATCTTGAGAACTGTTACAGATCTGTCAATATTTCATTAAATATGCACGTTTTGGGATAATCTTCATCAGGTACACAAAAATTCTAAATCTTCATCAGGTACACAAAAATTCTAAAAGATTATACAAAGCCAAATCTTCCTCGGAGGAAATCAGTCTTCACGATGAGCACCGGTCCTCCGGCCCAAGACCAGTAAAACTTTGTTCCTCCGGCTCAAGACCAGTAAAACTTTGTTCCTCCGGCCCAAGACCAGTAAAACTTTGTTCCTCCGGCCCAAGACCAGCAAAACTTTGTTCCTCTGGCCCAAGACCAGTAAAACTTTGTTTGGACCAGTAAATTTTTCAGTTTTAATAAAGAACTATATAAAAATAAATTCATGAATTTGATTCGTACCAGTAAATACATATTTTCATTTCGAGGACTGCAAAGGGCCTAAACAGATTAGCCAAAGATATAAATAAATATACGTACACATATATATGCAATATATTTAAAAAGAATATCATGGAATTTTTATAAATATAACCATGACTTGAAATTTAGAAATCATTTTATTTAAAAAAAATTACAGTTTTTGTAATGTTTGGAACAATTTTTTGTCATAATTTGGATTTTTTCTTTCTATTTTGAAACATTTAGATTTGGAATAAAATTTTGGCAGAATTTTTAACAAAATTTATCATTTTATTATTTGTTAATTATAATTAATTAGCATGATTGGCAATTGTTATCATAAATCAATGTATGAATAAAACACCAAATACAACAAATATTATTTTACAAAAAATTGTGAATCAGTTTGTTTAAAAAACACAAAATAGAACTTTTTTTTTAACTATAAATTGTGAACAAATTTGCTGAAAAAAACACCAAATAGAGCAATTACTTTTTTTTCAGAAAAAATTATTAACTGAGCACATTTTTTTCTCATATAATTTTATTTATTTGTTTGTGGCAAAGCCGTTCTATGAAATTTGTAAAACAAAATGGTGTAAGTCCAAATATGGTATTATATAATAAATTTTCTATTGATTAGATGGTGATACTTACTCCCGATATTTTGGTGGGAACATACATTCCAAGCGGAGGATACACAGGATAGGAATAAAACATCCTACGATAAATATCACGATGCGACGCCACTTTGAATTATTAATATTCCAACAACCAACAGTTTTAATCCTGCATGGACAATTTAAAATTTCACTTCTATAAAAACCACTTTTTTCCGTTCTCAAGCCAATCACTAAGTTTGGAGGATTCCTTTTTTTCTTTTATTATTACTTTTTTTTTCTTTTTTTTTTTTTATATAAAATATATCGTCTTTGAACTTTAATTGAATGTATTTATGTTGACCCTTTTCTTATTTTAATTTCGTTTAAATAAAACCACTTTTCCTTTTCTTAAGCCAATCACTGGGCTTAGAAGATTCCTTTTTTTTAAGATATATCGTCTTAGAAATTTTATTGAATGTCGTTACGTTGACCTTTTTGGTATTTTCAAATTATTCAGTTTCAAGAATTTTTCACATTTCAAAATTCAAAAAATATAAGATTTTCGTCTTACGCTGACATTTATAAAAACAAACAAATCTAGAATTTGTACTCTTGTCGAGAATACTCTCAATATATATTAATACATCAAAAATCACCAAGTATAGGAGAATGTAAAAATTCCAAATTTTTCAATAACACATGGAAAAAAAATTCCAACTTTCTTCTGCTATAAAACTTCCTAGTCATCTAAATGTTTATTGCAATAGAAATGATCTAGATTCAGTGTAAACATCTGTATGCAATTAGGACTGGTAAATTTTAACAGCATTTTGAATGCTGGTGGTTCGTGAGTTAAAATAAAACCCAGATTTATAAAACATTCTCATGATTACCTACACATGTGTTGAGTTTCAGTAGAAGATAATTATAAAGTCTTCAGGATAAGAAAAACTTCTCAGGAATATCTGATGGTAGTATTGCCGATCTTCAAAAAAAAAATTGAAGACATTTTTAGAATGTAGGAACAGGGGAAATAACTCCAAGATGTGTCAATAATAATATTGTATAATTATTTCCTTCAGTCATTATGAAGTTCAATATTGTGTTTATTTGTTTTATTTTTTTTTCATCTTTTCTTTTACTTTGCCAATTTAAAATAAGAAAAGCATCTTTGTAAACTTTCAATTTCAGTTTTATTTATTTGTTTTATTTTACAATTTAAGATAAGAAAAGCATCTTTGTAAACTTTCAATTTCAGTTTTATTTATTTGTTTTATTTTACAATTTAAGAAAAGAAAATCATCTTTGTATAGTTCAATTTTTTAAATTTGTTTTATTTTGAGTGTCAATCAGAAAGAAGAAAATGGTGAAAAAATACCTGAGTCTTTGCTAACATTTGGTCTTTTTTTTACTTTGCCAATTTAAGATAAGAAAAGCATCTTTGCATACTTTCAATTTCATTTTTTTTAAATTTGTTTTATTCAAGTGTTGAGCAGAAAGAAAAAAATACCTTTGTCTTCCCTAACATTCTTGAAAAGAAAATAAAAGAGTAGGATGGTAGGTAAAATTTCTTATTTGATCTTTTTACCTATGTTTATATACAGGACAAAGAGCTGACTTGAACTGTGCTTGTCCAAAAATGGGAGTTTGGCAGGTTAGGGTTATGGTGTTTAATGCCACTTTCAACATTATTTCAGTTATATCGTGGCAGTCAGTTTTAAATCGCAATAAAACCTTGAAGGTTGGTGGTAAAAATTAGGGTCGGCAGATTTAACAGAAACAGAAACTTTTTTAATGGTCTTGTGTGCTCACTAATATATACATACTCATTCCTTACATGTAGGACATTTTATTTATATAAGGCCATGCATTTTTTCCCTTCATATATTAAACTGAAATTCAACGGGATCTATTTAATATTCCATTTTTTTTTTTTTTTTTTCAATTTGAATCCAAGCATCAAACAGCACAAAGAAACAAAATTGTTGGTTTTCTTCTAAGGGGAGATAACAATGAGTTGAGGTGGCTGGCACCTGTAATACAAACTCTGACAGAATTGTACAAGTCCAGTTCATCTTGTGCAGGTGTAGCACATGCTTGTTTGTGTAATAAAAGTGTGGATATCAAATTTAGTGCACACTGTATGTTTCTGGAATAACCTTCATCAGGTATGCTCAAAATACGTTTAACAATAGAAAATTGCTTATTTCAAAAGGAAGAAGGAACAAATGATGCTGGCCCCGGCACCACAAAACTCTGAGAATATTCTCAAATAAGGAACTCAGCCAATCAAATTTGAGTATTTCCTTATTTGAGAATATTCTCAGACTTAAGTAAATTCTCAAGTTTTGTGGCGCCGAGGCCTGATCTCCTTAAGAGTTATTCTCAACCCTTAAAGTCTTTCAGCAACTAAGCAAATATGTAATTTTATAAAAGATGCAAACACATGTCGTAATGATGAAACTTAACATTGTCATCCTATTATTGCTCATATGTTGTACCTTCTGTTAAATTCATCTTAAATGTAGAATTACTTTTGTAGGACATTTATTAATTTTTTTCAGTGACTTTTGTTTTGTCTTTGTTTTCTTTCTTATTTTTGCTTTGTTCAATTTGTCAGTTTTATACTGTGTACTATGTGTACTGTTTATTTGTTGATTGTTTATGTTTGTACTTTTGATGCTCGCCAACATGTGGTTTTCATCAATAAACTATTTGAATTTTATGAATTGAACCTTTTTTAAGAGGTCACTTGTCTTATCAGGCCATTTTTTTCTTTGTCCCACAGGTGACCTCTTTATACAGGTTAAACTGCATAATAAAATGTACCGTACATTTATTTGTTATGATCGTATATTTCGAATGATTGTTTATTTGAAATAATAGACTTTCATTTAAAGGGGCATTAGCTACGATTTTGACCAAAAAAATTACCGGTTTATACTTTGGAAATTGGTAAATAGCTTTAAAATGATGAAATAGAGGTAAATATTTCACATTAAACAGCTTATCGAACCACTTTCAATAAGCTGTTTAATGTGAAATATTTACACCAGCAGTTCCACATATTTTCTCCAATGATGCGTGTACATTTCATAACATTTACAAGTTACAGAAACACGTTTTATTAAGGCATCAATCATATCTGATAGTTTTTATGGGTAACAAAAATTTACGATTTGGCAGATAATGCCCCTTTAACATTATGTAAGTTTTCCTCTAGAGTTAAAGAAAGTCGTGATACAAGATGTTGTATCACCACACGGTGGTAATATAAATAGAATGGCACACAATCTACTGTTCCAGTTAGAGCTTTCAAAAATAAAATCAATTTTTTTATTTGATTTATTACCCTTCATTGAGCCTCTTATTTATAGATTTGATAGGATTTATTACCCTTTATTGAGCCTCAGATGACCAACTTATTTATAGATTTGATAGGATATATTACCCTTCATTGAGCCTCAGATGACCAACTTATTTATAGATTTGATAGGATTTATTACCCTTTATTGAGCCTCTGATGACCAACTTATTTATAGATTTGATAGGATTTATTACCCTTTATTGAGCCTCTGATGACCAACCTATTTATAGGACATGTCCCAGGGAATCTACACAGTAGGAGGGGTCAAGTGGTTTATGAATGATCAGCAGTGAATACTGTAAGATCTGAAGAAATTTATAATCAACCATGATCACTGGAGCACGACAGATAAGAATGGACCCCTGGGAACAATTAGGAGTTTAATCTCCAAGGAAATATCTTAATTATTTCTAATTTACCAAGGAAACTGTTTGTTTGTCCAGAATGCTTGTGTAAATATCATTCCTCATATTAAATATCCCTGTGAAGTTTTATAGTGTAAATTAATAACCTTATTTATTGAAAGAAAAAAAATTACAATGTTTTGATCCTTGTGTATAACTGGACTGGTTTTTTTGGTTTTTTTTTTTATATAATAATAATAGTAATGATAATAAATTCATTATTAAAGAAAGTTCACTACATGAAAAACAAATTTACAGAAAAATTAGAGAAATTGCATAAAAGATAATAGTTATAAAATTAGTTGTTTTTTGATGTTGTTGTTGTTTATTTATGGTGTTTAATGCCACTTTCAACAATATTTCACATAAATTGTGGTGATCAGTTTTATTGGAGCAGGAACCCCGAAAAAATATCATAAAATTAATATTATTAATATGTACAGTATGGTGCCAAAAGTATTGCAACATGTAAAAGAAATCTATATATAATCAACCAAAACCATATTTTTCAAAAAATTATTGTGAAGTCATTTTTGGATAGATTTTAACAAATTTTACACAAAAGCATTCAGAATTGTTTATATTTTGATTGTTTATTTGCTCATTATGTTTATATGAGTGCTTTTTATTTATACATAATATAAACAGGATGGTTAATTTTTAGGATTTATTTTTAGTTGAAATATATACAATGTAGGAAAATCAAAGTCAATTTTTATTTGTTATGCTTAAATTCTGTACAAATGAATTATAGAGATTATGTGTTTACATTGTCTTATTTGCATTTTTTACAATGTACGTTTTTGATTCAATATGTCAATGAAGGTCTCAGGGAAGGTTAGTTATTAACTTTACAGTGTGACTCTCTATACAAAGATGATCCTAGTTAGAAATTAAAATAATTAAAAACACGACACTCCCTTTCAAAATGGTCATTTTGACCTGTTCTGACCGTGGACAGCAACTTTCTGAGAACAACTTTCAGAGGAAAATAGCTGAAATTAGTTAAATAACTGATTGCATTATAACCCCCCTTCCCACCATACACGTCTTAAATTTTTTTTTTTTTAAAGAAGACACATGACAACAAATTTGATGCGAGATTCTACAAAATATATACGAGGATGATGATCATGGTTTCTGACTAGCGGTGATGATGATCATGGTTTCTGACTAGCGGTGATGATGATCATGGTTTCTGACTAGCAGTGAATCATACACTAACTATATTTGCGACGTGTGTAAATGATTCACGTCTCAGGTGAACGACAATGCACTACATCCTTCACTGAAGAAATAGTGGGGCCGATATTTATATTATTATTTTTTTCAGTACATGTAATACTTTTGGATGTTGCCTTTACCACTTTTTTAATTATCTTTTATAACATTTGTATAGTTGATATTAAAAAAAATAATAAATACCTATGACATACATAATTTATTGGTACAAGACCTTGTATCAGATTGAGCCTGTTGGGTGAACCAGTATCACTACGAATGGCGACAACGACAAGTAGTGATGTGGTTAGTTCACGCAACAGGCGAGAAAAGTTTGAGAGAATTAAAGGCTAGTAGGGCTCTACACGATCGAGTCTACTTTAAAGGCTTGTAAGACTAGTCCCTACTAGTAAAATTTGAATTCGGACCAGTAAAAATAAAGAACAGCTTGTCGAAAGTTGAAATAAAATGATTTTCCTTACTGTTCGGAGAAATAACAATAACTTTCAGAAAAACAGTATTTCCATATTACTTGGTCCATGGACAAGTTGAAATAAAAATTATTGTAAATTCCTGGTTAGGGACAAATGATCAAAAACTCTACAAGGCTTGCATTTAACAAAGAAACTACTTGTTGAATATTCTTAATCTTATTGCCAAAAATAGTTCTAGAAAATAACCCACCACTGAACTAGAAAAAAAGTAGTTAAATAAAAACATTTTTTTTAAATGGCAGTACATGTACCACACCTGCCTTTATCATCAGTATTAACTGACAGCCAACAGATGGCCAAGGGGGCATGTCAGACTGATACACATCCAAAATAATACATGCAGTAAAAAAAAACACACGAACATGCATCTGACAACATGCACAAGAACGCACCTGTGAAGGTCTGAGCGGTCTTGGATAGTAGAACATTAGAACCAAATGTTAAGTCCTGAACCACAATAGAAAACAGATTGGGGATGAAAATTCTACATCAATGTTCCTCTTCTCTAATTCCTTAAACCTGAGAATTGGGCTCAATTCCAAAAATCATTATAGCAAACACATGGCTTCTAACACTCCAGCCTATTAACAAAATGTTCTGGCAGGGGGGAGGAAGTGGGTCATTCTATTTTTAAAATGATTGGAGGGGGTGACAGGAACCATTTTTAATTTTAACTCTGGAATGGTATCAATGACTATAAATTTTTCCATGAATATTAAAATACTGGTAAATTAAAACAAAACGTTTTAAAGGAAAAAGAAAAATAGTTAAATTAATTTTGTCTGTTGACATTTATTTACTATACTTTTTTTTAATAACAAATCACTTTTTTTTAATAGAGTTTTGTTGTTGTTTTGTTTTATCTATGTAAAGCGCCTTAGGGTCATTTTTTTTTTAGATAGGACATTATACAAATTCTGGTATATAATAATAAAAAATAATAAAAATAATGATATTTTCCAATTTTACATATTAACACACGAGATCGTATTCCTTGTTTAAAATCTTTACTCGCTAAGTTCTAAAAGTTCCAAATATGTGCTTGTAATTCTGAGAACTTACATCTCAAAGAATTCTCTTTTATACATTTTGTTATATCCTCTCCAGAACATTTACACCCCCTGACATACAATGGAATAGTCCATTCCATGTGAAATATGACCTATAGTAAGACTTTACACACAGTAATTAAGCTTGCCAGATGTTTTAAATCACACACTGTTAAGATTGCATTACACAGCAGGTAATCTTACACACTGAGATATAAACAGTTCACCATGTTTTTTGTTGATTTTTTTTGTATTTCTTAAGTCAATTAAAAAAACAACGGAATTAAAATTAATTACTAGGTTTAGTCAAACCTGCCTTAGTGATCACATCATGGTCAGTAATCAAGGCTGATTACTCTACAATACTCTCCACTCATCATCAGTCCTGGGTCAACTAGCTGAGAAATTCCTCAGTATATAGTCTTCTTAAAACATTTTGATTAGTTCCAATGCACAGAAAGATAGATTGTATGAAAAAGTTGTTTTCATTTAAATAATGTTATGTAGAACAAATTTGGCATCGATATGCTGCTTGGGTAACAAAAAACAAAAACAAACAAAAGGTAAGTCAAGTAAACAAAAACAAACAAAAGGTAAGTCAAGTGAACAAAAACAAACAAAAGGTAAGTCAAGTCTTTGAATAGAAAGCATGTACTGTGAAAGTATTTTTATACGTTGGTACTAATTTTCGTGGTTTCTACAAAATGCATTGATTCATGGGATCTTGAATTCGTGGTTTCAAACACTACAGACAACAGTTAATGGGAAAATTGTAATTCGTTGGATTTTAATGTTCGTGGTTTAAGTGTACCATGAAATCCACGAAAATTAGTACTCCATATTTAATAATAATTTCATAGAAATATTTCCTTTATTTATAATGAATATCGATTCTCGCAAAACAAAAGAACATGATGTAAGAAAAATAACTGTAATAAAGTCTATTTTAAGCATTCATGTGATTTTTTGTGTGTGGTCATCAAGTCCAAATTAGCCGATCATTCATTAAGAAAAATTATTCCCATGTTAATTATACCTACAAAGGGACCGCAGACCGCAAAAAACAATTGTGACCTGCATTAAAATGATGGAAATCGTAATTAACCTGCCTTCAGTAACGACCTACCACACACAGGTATGACACAGTGAAATCTTGTTAATGAGATAAATACAGGTGAATTAAATGTAATCATAAAATGTTATGTCCCGAGTGACAAGAGGATGAATTACACAGGAGATATCTCTACACAATGTCTTAAGCTTGAACAAGTTTTCTTATGGTGAGGTATTTCATTAAAACATTTTGTGCTTCAGTGACCAACAGACATACATGATTATGGAAAAACTTACAAAAATATTGCCTTTTTTTTTTTTTAATTCAAAAGTGGTGTCACCTCCAATATGCACTAGAATTATTCTAAAGATTTCCTCATTTTTTTAAGTTCTTTTAACAAGTTAAAATATATACAACAAGGGTCTTCAGGGTGATAACAACCACAGAGAGAGATACATTAAATGTTGATTCATTTTATTTCTAGTTAAAAATTATAGAAAACTGCAGAGAAGAAAGTGTTATCTAATGAACAATAGAGGAAACCCCCTATATAGTGTCTAAATACCCTCATCTTTGGACCAAGCTTGAACAATTCTATATCCAAATATTTTGTTAAAAAAAAAGAGGAAATCAGCTGATCAGAGGAAAACTTTCATATCTGAAACAGAGAAAAAATCAACAATTCCAACTAGAGTTATCTCCCTTTGTCTACACACAAAATCTGAATACACAAAAACAGGTGCAGTACACAGATGTTCCTCATAAAGCCAGATAATAGATCTATTCTGTCAGAGAATTACATCACACACAACAGATGTAGAAGTAGTAATAAAACATGAGAGGTCAATCAATTAAAAATAAATAAACAAAACCAACATTTTTAAACATGCAATTGCCAGAATCAATTTCATTTCCGAGAATTTTTGAAAATTTGATATTTTCAATTTCTTGTTAGTTCTATTTATAGAATTTCTATTGGGGTTTAGATATTCCTGGATTATGAAGCAAATTATTTACTGCATGTTTAAATTACTACAATCAGAGTGCAAATAGGATAATCTAATTTTCTAATTTTTGAGAAAAGTGCCAAGAATTGGTGAATATTTTTTTAATGTACAAGCCCCCACACTCCATATTAGAATCTTGATGTATTTTGTCAACACTCAGAGGTTGACAGAGACCTTCTGAAATTTTGATGAACATGATGCAATAATGATAACAATGCCTTGATATTTTCTGCAGCCAATATAATACAAATTCCTGAGGAAGACTTTATAAGGAGAGAGTGATTGTTTTTTAAAGCTAGCAGTGTTAAATTACCTCCCTTGTCATTGGTACTATTTAGTGATTGTTTTTTAAAGCTAGCAGTGTTAAATTATCTCCCTTGTCATTGGTACTATTTAGTGATTGTTTTTTTAAAGCTAACAGTGTTAAATTATCTCCCTTGTCATTGGTACTATTTAGTGATTGTTTTTTTAAAGCTAGCAGTGTTAAATTACCTCCCTTGTCATTGGTACTATTTATATTTTCTTGATTTACGCTGAAGAAACTTCTTTGATACAAGAAAAATTCAAATTAAATGTTCAAAAATACAATACTCCCATTTTCACAAATCAAAACTTAATAGCAAAATTTGCATAAAAAAAAAAGACTTATTTCAGGCTCAAGTGCAAAGTACAGCCAAACCTGCCCATGTGGTCACCTCTATTAAGCAGTCACCTGTATTAAAAGGCCATCTTTTTCGTGTCCTGTCATTGAAAATTTAATATGAAATGAACCTCTTTTAAGTGGACACCTGTCTTATAAGGCCACTTTTTTTTTGGTCCTGTCATTGAAAATTTAATATGAATTAAGCCTCTTTTAAGTGGTCACCTGTCTTATAAGGCCACTTTTTCTTGTTCTGTCATTGGAAATTTCATGATTTGAACCTCTTTTAAAATGCCACCTGTCTTATAAGGCCACTTTTTTTTGTCCCAAAGGTGACGACCTCTAAATACATGTTTGACAGTGTAGCAAGACATCCCAGGACTATTTAATAATAAACAAGACAATATTCCAATAAAAAAATACACACTCTCTTAAGAGGCCACCTGTCTTATAAGGTCACTTTTACAGAGTCCCAAAGGTGACAACCTCTGAATACAGATTTGACTGTAATACCAAGACAGTCCAGGACTATTTAACAATACATAAACAACAAGAAAATATTCCAATAAATAAAAAAACATACTTTTTACAGATGTTCCACCAACAATATAAATATATAACAACATGTGATTATTGTTATGTACTGAACACTGAATGCTACGATGTTAACACTCCATCATACCAAAGCACTTACTCCCTTTCAAAAACTATTAGCATCAAATAAATAACTGTTTTATCTTTTATTTACTGAACATCACTTCAATTAAGACAAAACACATAATCAGGTTCCTCAGGGCAACCTGCCATCACTACAATTGTTATGTTATAATAATACAGTATGTCAATTATTGGCCAAGGACAAATTAGAGGGCCCTCGTGGTCATGATTGTATGTTAGTTGGATTTACAACTATCTGTGCAATCAGTGTTGTTAAAGTGGTGGGTTCGAACCCTGCTTAGGCGAGGTGTACTCAATACAACATTATGCAACAAAGTTTGTCAGTGACTTGTGACAGGTCAGTGGTTTTCTCCGGGCTCCCTGGTTTCCTCCTTCAGTAAAACTGACCGCCACGTTATAACTGAAATATTGCTGAAACATCATAACACAAACCAAACAAGCAAGGACAAAGGACTGGGGGCTAAATTTATTTGAGTAGCAACTTTTTCAATTTTTTGTGAGATATTTATGTCTCAAATTGAGATCTCTTTTGCTAAAAAATAATACTAAAGTAAGCAACTGTGCAAATTTACTTGAGTGGTATTATAATAATACAAAACCACAATTTGCAAGGACAAATTTATCTGAGTGGCAATATGTTATGTGATAATAATACAGTATGACAATTGGGTTAGGGTTTATGGTGTTTAATGCCACTTTCAACAATATTTCAGTAATATTGTGGAGGACCAGGAGAAAACCACTGACCTGTCGTAAGTCAGTGACAAACTTGATCACATAATGTTGTATCAAGTACCCCTCGTCATGAACGGGGTTTGAACTCACATATTTAGTGATGATATACACTGATTGCACAGGTAGTTGTAAATCCAACTACCATACAATCAGGACCACTATGGTCAGTCACTCAAATTTATTTGAGTGGCAATATAATAATTAAGTAGGCAATTGTGCAAATTTATTTTGCGTGGCAAATTTTCAATTTTTGGGGAGATATTCCATGTAAAGAAACAATAACCATTTAGAATGGGTCGATTATTTTTCTAGTTTCATATATGATGTACCAATCAGACTGAGCAAATGCTCACTTATGATATCCCCGCATGTATGTTCAATGTGTATAAAAACCAACTAAGTCGGCAAACTGGAAGTAGGAATCTGACAGATCCAAAAACGCTTCCCATAATATGGCATACCGACCAAATATAAGATTTCTGCCATCAATAGTTGCTGAGAAAAATATCTTGGGACGGACGGAAGGACGAACAGAGGTAAAACAGTATACCCCCTCGGGTGGAGCGGGGGGTATAATTATAACAGACCAACCAAGGTCAGAGAGTGAGTAAGTGAGTGTTACTTAACACCAAGTGAGCAAATTTTCAGCCATATCATGGAGAGAACAATTTACATGATCTACGAAATGATAATGATGATGATCATGTCAGTTTTGTACTTTATCTCTATAAACAAGGGCAACGCAAAGCGTGGCATATCCCCTCGCCTAAAAATTTTACATGGTAACCTTGACCTTTGACCTTGAAAATCAATAGGGTTCCAGATTCTCTTAAGGACTAAGTATGTACCAAGTTTGGTCAAAATCCATTGAAGGATGTTGATTCTAGAGTGTTCACAAGGATGTTACGGAAGGAAGGACTTTGTTGGCGAAGGGATAATAAAATCACTGAGGTAATAATTAAAATTGTTATTTTTTGTTTGTTTCTGGATTCAAACACAAGAAAATCATCCTATGCCCAAGCATATCTGACTTTTGCTTGGGTACTTATTCGGAAAAACAAGCCTCCAACGTTCAATACAGGCCACTTCATTTTTCTCTTCCATCACAGTACTGTACTGATGATTACAATACAAAATCATGCAAAC
This sequence comes from Gigantidas platifrons, assembly GCA_002080005.1. Lineage (NCBI taxonomy): Eukaryota > Metazoa > Mollusca > Bivalvia > Mytilida > Modiolidae > Gigantidas > Gigantidas platifrons. The sequence continues at coordinate 112,502 of MJUT01050762.1, read as the reverse complement.
ATATAAAAAACACAAACATAATATATATGTAAATGTAGGAGAAATCTTTGACCGGCGCGGACCCTATCGTTTCAAGTCTAGTGATTGTTTTATGAAGGTGCAAACAAGCGATAAAAGATCTGAAGTTGGATTGAGTATGTAATCAAGTTTATTCATGGGTGACATATTAGTAAAAGAAGGACATTTATTTTCAATAGTATTTATTAGTAAATTACAATACATAAGCATGCAAACATATAAAAAAACAAAAAAAACACAAACATAATATATATATGTAAATGTAGGAGAAATCTTTGACCGGTTTAAATGACAATTTAAAAAGAAGTGATATTCATCTTCTTTATTACTTTTACTGATTTGATCTTACAACTGTTCAGATGCAGGTTTTTTTGTTTTTTTGTTTTACTTTCCCCCTTTTTTCATTTTATTATTTTAATCTTCCAATGTCTCAAATTGAGATCTCTTTTGCTCAAAATCAAAATAGACCGTTAATACCATACATTTTCATCGCCATTCCATTTTCAAAGTTTTTTTTAAAAGTTTCAAATTTCTTGTTGCTGTATGTGACAAAAATGCCATATCATTATTATTGTGGACATTCTAACATTTAAAAATAATTGTTTTTTTCATCACCATATATGTCTTAACCTTAACATTGATGTAACTGTTTATAGCACCTATATTAAATTCTAAATTTTCAAAATGTTAAAGATTTTTATATAGATTTGTTTCTTTGTTTTCGAACCATAACTGACATATGATTAGCACCTTTTCTATCAAACTCTCAATAACTTAAATGTGTGGGAAAACTGTTATTCCTAGAGATGTGAAAAGGTCTAAAAATAGTGGGGTGCACAAAGGGTTAAATTGAAAATTTATCTACTTTTCTGGGACAAAGTTCTCTCAAGAATTTCACAACCTGACAAATTCTTCATTTAATAGAGGGTTTTAATTTTAATTACCAGTAAATCTATTATCAACAAAACTATTTATATGCTTTTTGATTTAAGTATTTAATTTTGAACCAAAAAATATCAAATTTCCTGCATGGGGGGACCTCACACACAGTGGTCAGTCAACCATGACCTATCCTTACCCCAGGTCAATATAGATTGACAAGAGATGCCTTAAATACACCATACACTAATGAATATGGTAAATGTTCCATAAAATAAAAAATACAGGACATCTGTTACACACAAACCTATAGCTCTCTGATCCATGGAACAGGTGCCCTGAATCTGATTGGTCGAAATCTTTATCAGGTTAAAAATTTTGTCATCAAGGCAGAATACAATGTTTGATTTAATGTCTTGTCAGACAGCCAAATGAATTTGAAAATCTAGATGAACATGTATTGGTAGTATTTATCTTTACACAGTTTTTTGTGAAATTAATTTTTTAAATATTTTTTATTTACATTGAATATTATTTTTCTAAATTTACAAACAAAAAANTCAAATATATTAACTCTTCTTACACATCATACCATGCACCGCCAAATACCACTGTTTATTGAAGCGACTGTACGAAGTGACTGTACCAGCTGAGCGCTCATGTATTTATGTGTTTGGGGTGTCGACATTGCCTCATTCTGCCATTTTTATAATAAATTAATCTTAGAGTCACATATAATTTTATACGTGTTTTGATTGGTTTAAAAAGTAGAGGTTATTTGTCAATGAGTGGAATCTAAAAATAGACGTCGTTTTCAAGGCGTCGCGTGCCGTTGTCATCATGTGATTTTCTTTAAATGAGGNTGATTGGTTTAAAAAGTAGAGGTTGTTTGTCAATGTACCGAATCGAAATTTAGAGGTTGTTCTCAAAGCACCGCGTGCAGTTGTCATCAGGTGATTTTCTTTAAATAAGTCACCTTTGGGGTTATTCAAATTTATTTCCAATTATTTGCCTTATTTTGAAAAAATAAATATATTTTTCAATATCATAACAAAAAAAAAGTTTGAATTCAATTATAAGGATTGATCGAAATTATTTGTTCGGTTCATTAAGGAATATTTGAAATTGTTGAACAGGTTATATGATATAACCTGGTTTGGGTCAGTTTATGCTTAATAAACCGTGAAGCGGTTTATGAAAAGCGTAAGCTGACACAAACCAGGTTATGCCAGTATAACCTGTTCAACAATTTCAAATATTCCTTATAATTTAATTTTTACAACAATATTTAATGATTCCTCGATTTTAATTGCGATTATTTCATGTGACTATTTGAATTTGTCGTTAGCGGATGAACACGTTGGTGACGCCACAATACCAACCCAGGTTATACAATATGACCAATGTTGCTCCAGGTAGATCAGCCAATCGGATTGCAGTATTCACATCAAATTAAATTATTTCGAAATAACCTCAATCAGGTTGTACACACCCTTGCGTAACCCGCTACACGGTTTGTACAACCTGATTGAGGTTACTTCTTCATGAACCGAACAAAAATTGTGATCAATCCTTAAACATATTTTTTAATTTTTTAAAAGTTTTAATTTCAATTTAATAGCTGTATTCAATCTACTTGTATTTCAAAATATCAAGTTATCTACAGAACAATCAAGTTACACTTGAACCCAACTCAAGTCTGCACATTTTATAAGGATGAACCCATTTCAGACCAAGACCACACATTTTATAAGAATGAACCCATTTCAGACTAAGACCACACATTTTATAAGAATGAACCCATTTCTAGCCAAGTCCACACATTTTATAAGGATGAACCCATTTCAGACCAAGACCACACATTTTATAAGGATGAACCCATTTCAGACCAAGACCACACATTTTATAAAGCCAGATTCATGACACACTTCCGATATTAAAATAAGCTGCAATTCCTCCTTTGGAAACTAGAAACCATTTCATCAACTTTTTATTATATACTTTACTTATCATCTATTTAAGTAACTGACACACACCAGCATAACAAAACAAAGACAACCAGATGAACTGTGAGCTACTGCTCACTTATCATACCCCAGCCATATATGTTCAATGTGTATAAAAACCAACTAAGTCAGCAAACAGGAAGTAGGAATCTGACGGGTCCAAAAACGCTTCCCACAATATGGCAAACCTATATGAAGCTTGTGACCAAATATCAGATTTCTGCAATCAATAGTTGCTGAGAAAAAATGTGACGATAAATATCTTGGACGGACGGAAGGATGGATGGACAGAGGTAAAACAGTATATCCTTCCGGTGGAGCGGGGGTATAATAAAATGATTTTCATTTTCACTATAAGATATATAGGATTGTTCGAAATATTTTCCCTGGGTAAATAGGCTTGAAATATAACGACGTATTCAATTTAATGTCTTAAGACATGTACAGTCTACAAGGGAAAGGGGTTATGGTGTTTAACGTCACTTTCAACAATATTTCAGTTATATCGTGGCAGTGAGATTTATTGGTGGGGGAAACCGGAGTATAGGGAGAAAACCACCGACCTGTCACAAGTCACTGACAAACTTTATCACATAACGTTGTATCTAGTACACCTCGCCAAGAGCAGGATTAAAACTCACAACTGTAGTGATGATAGCACTGATGGTATAGGTAGTTGTAAAGCTAACTACAATACGATCACAACACACATGTGTATATAAGACTTTCATTTACTATCAAATATATCTTTCTGTGGATGACCAACAGGAGACATCGTTAGGAGCATGGTGCAGCAATATGCATTTCATGTACACATTTGCACATACAGACAGAAATTAAAATAGAACTAACCTGTTTTGTTCGTTTTCCTTGTGCACTATGACCACTCGGGCGTCGACCTGAAACAAAATAATATCATTTTTTACAAAAGGTCCTGGTAGGCTGTTTTCATATCAACCCTTCTTTTTTGTCTTTTCTAAAAAACATATTTTACAGGTTCTCTAAAATACTATAACATTTGTTTGTCAATTTATGAATCTTTATTTTATTACCCAGCTGAATCTATTCCACTCTTTTATCAATAATAACATAAAGAACAAGATGAACTGTGAGCAAATGCTCACTTATGATATCCCCCGCATATATGTTCAATATGTATAAAAACCAACCAACTTGGCAAACAGGAAGTAGGAATGTGACCGGTCCAAAAATGCTTCTCACGATATGGGGTACCTATATGAAGCTTGTGACCAAATATCAGATTTCTGCCAACAATAGTTGCTGAGAAAAATGCAACAAAAATATCTTGGGACGGAAGGACAGACAGCAGTATAATACTTTCCGGTGGAGCGGGGGTATAAATATATTATGGTCTATATTCGATTTAGCATTGTACTATGCATTCGTTAGTAAAAGTGTTGTTTTTTTTTGGAAATAAGTACAAAAACGTATAGTCAAACCTGCTTTAGTGACCACCTCTATTAAGCAATAACTTGTATTATGTGACCTTAATTTTTATTTACCTTCATAGTGCATTTGATATCAATTACACCTGCATTAAGTGACCATAATTCAATGTTCCCTTGGAAGGCCACATAAAACAGGTTTGACTGTATGTATTTAGAAACATGCATAATTTCCATTTTGGTTACCAAAGATTAAATTCATATGAAATTTTCTATGAAAGGACAAGAGAAAGGTGACCTTTTAATACAGGTAACTACTGATTAATAGAGGTGACCACGCGGGCAGGTTCAACTGTATATACTTTTGTTGATTTGTTTTGCAAGAATAGATTTCTTCGAGCAATATCACATCGAAGGGGAAGCTTGAGGTACATCTGTTTGGAGCAAAACATATAAACAATGGTATGTTAATGAGGTCAGATGACCTTATTGGCATTATAACATCATATTAGAAAACAGCAATAATATATTATCACACTATTATTATATGACTATAAATATCCTAGTTTCTGATTGGACAAAACACTACTTCACTCTCCATTTCAAAATGTGATTATCACCGCTCAAAAGTGCACGTGAGGTTAACATTATTTTTTAACACTGTAGCGTGTACTCAAAAATAGTAACAGGGAAAGTCCAGGTTGCTTATTTTGAAAATATATTCTCTGATTGGTCGATATTTAAAGAAGCAGTTTTGCTATCCAATCAGCGTTTTCTTAATAACAGCTTGTAATACATCTTCTTGTTTTATGTCTACCCCATGTTGTTTTCGTTTTCGTGAAATTTTGTTTGTTTTGAATTTTATTCATCTTCCGGCGAAAGTCACAGGTGGATAAGAGGCTCGCTCAAGTATTACCTTGGAGAACCGCATACATATTTTTTTAATTTTTTGTTTGGTGATGACTATTACAGTGAAAAAAAACCCATCAAAATCACTAACTTCGGATTTACTCATATAATAAAACAATTGATGACTTTGGATTTCAGTTAATACCAAGATTTATCAACCCCAGAGATCTGATTATCACCGAGGCCATCTCTGGGGTTGATAAATCGTAATGGCTGAGGTGATAATCAGATCTCTGGGGTTGATAATCGTGGCATTAACCTCATCCAAAGTAATTATTATCACATGTACAATTCAGGAACTGGATTTCTTGGTCTTTTTTGAGTTAAGCGAGTTTAGTTTAAGTTGAGAGGCGATTGTTTGCTTTGTTGATATTAGTGGAATTGACGACCATCACTCTTTTCATAAATCATCGATAAAAAGAAATCTTTCATATCAAATAAAATAAAATAATTTTGTAATTTTCCCAAACCTGAGAGGAAGGGAGAGAGGGATATGGATGTAAACAAAACAAGTTCTAAATTAAAATTGCTTGAAATAACAAAATTTCATTCTTTCCAATTTTCAATATGAAACATATTTTTAATTTTTGGCATTAAATTCTGTTACTTGTAATTTTTCTTTAAAAAAAATATATGAAATTTTGTCATTTTCAGTTGAGAAAGAATAAGAGGAAGGACCGATTACTACAGGGTTTCAATAGATCCCCTATCACCACAATGGTTAGTTCCACAACAAATGTTAGATTAGTCCACTCTAGGAAAATAGGGTATAACACATGCCTCTGTAGTATGCAGGTTTACCTCCAGGTGACAGAGCATCAGGTGACATTGGCATATTATTTCCCATCATTCCCTGTAAGAAAAACAAACATGGAGAGTTACTTTCAGATAAGCACATGTTTATAATACTATAAAATTAGTGTAAGAAGTTCAACAATGTACATTTACATGAGCATCAAGCCATTCCCTGTCTACCAAAATTATCATATATTTCATTCCTGATTTGATTCTAAAATTAAAATTTTCATAAGAGTTATTTCCCTTACGATCATCATGCTAATGAGTCTCTCAATAGGCGGACAATTTAATAATGGTATTTTACTAATAAGTTCAATTGAAATTTGGTCTTGAAAAGAACGGTGGGCTTTTATGGGAGTAGTATTACAAGAAGGGGCTACTCTAACTACTATAGACTAAAGGGTTGAAATTAATACTCACTTGCCAAATATTAAAAAAAAAAATACAATACGTAAAGTTTCAATTTTGATGTACAAATACGACTAGATAATATCATTAAAATTACTAAACAAATACATCACAACACACATTCTAGGTTCCTTCATAAAGCACAAGACTGATCTAGACGACTCTAATTTAGCAATTTAACATGAAGCCTAAACATCCCAGTGATATCTACAAGAGCTTATATAACTTTATGTATATCAATCCCTTGCTAAACATTCAGTACACCATACCCAACTACAAACAGTTTAGATGAACAGTCTATAATTTATAGTACACCAGGTGGTATAAATGTGTCAGTGTATTTACTATTTACACCGTGCCAGGTGCTTTATTCTAAATCTACAACCCTCAGTAAGGTGGTACATTATCTTGTATTTACTCCTAAGAGAAAAGGTAGTGTATCCTACCAGACAATTCATGATACCAGGTGTTCCAGTAAAACAAGAGTAGGAGTTTTGAACTGTGTTCAAAAACATCCCATGGGATGGGGTGGGGGCATCATGATCATATGGTAGATGGATTTACAACTACCTGTGCAATCAGTGCCTATCATCACTAATGTTGCGAGTTCGAATCCCACTCATGGGGAGGTGTATTCGATACAACATTATGTGATTAAGTTTGTCAGTGATTTGCAGCAAATCGGTGGTTTTCTCCAGGTACTCCAATTTCCTCCACTGATAAAACTGACCACCATGATTTAACTGAAATATTGTTGAAAGTGACGTTAAACACCCTTCAAAAACATCCAATAACTATGGTATTCTGGGTTGTAGAAGTAGACTATTGTAATATACATAATAACATCAAGTACAATGTTAGGCCTTTCAATAAAGGACGGTACTAGGTACTTTTACCACCCTAAAATGGTCTTCGGTACCTCCTGATTTTAAAGAAAGTATAAGGTATTCATTCAAATTTCAATAAAAAGTACCGCCTGTAAATAGTCAAGTACTGGTACACTTGAGAAAAATATTGAAAGCCCTGCAATGTACGTCCAAAAAATTACCACTGAGAAACAAACGTAAATGTACCAGTGTTTCAAGGGTTTATCTTAACACCTGAACATACATAGTCAGAAGGTTTGGAGAGTACAAGTTGTTTTTTTAAATGTTTTATTACATAAACTTGTATAATTAATTACTTTCAAGAATGTAAACATATTTCTTATGTCAAAACCATCTATCTCCATTTCCTTCCGAGAAATATTGCAAAATAAATTTGTTCGTTAATTAATGAATGTTCTGGTAAAAAAAAAATGGTTGAAAACATTAGAGTTCCTGTATCAGATAATGCATGGTAATAAATTTATTACTGAACAAAGGAGCTAGTACATTAAAAAGGGGGTAAACAAGGCCTAACAAATCTGATTTGTAGATCTTTGGATTTTTGAACAGGCCAAAAACGAAAGGGACAAGAGAGAGTCTTTTTAATTAATTTTTCTCCCTGAAAACCATTTTAACTGACCTAGGTGCCAAAATATGATGATGCATTCCTATTTTTAAAAGAAATTTTCCTCTTTTATGCTGAAATATCTCAATTTTTTTTTTTTACTAAATTATAGAAATTAAAGCATCTTTTTAGAAGACCAGAGGATAATCAACAGAATCGTGAAAAAAAAATAAAAAATAAGGAAGGTTATGAGATCTTTATTCAATCCTGCCATGACATACACATGTTTTCTTAGCTAGCATGACATACATAATTATGTTGCATTAGCTACCATGACATACATAATTATGTTGCATTAGCTACCATGACATACAAATGTCTTAGCTTTCATAACATACAAATGTTATCATAGCTACCATGACATACTAATGTTGTCATAGCTACCATGACATACAAATGTTGTCTTAGCTACCACAACATACATGTGTTGTCTTAGCTACCATGTCACAAAATGTTATCTTAGCTTCCACGACATACACGTGTTGTCTTAGCTACCATGACATACAAATGTCATCATAGGTACCATGACATACAAATGTCATCATAGGTAGTACCATGACATACAGATGTCTTAGCTATCACAACATACAAATATTTTCTTAGCTATGACATACAAATGTCTTAGCTACCATTGTCTTGGCTACCATGACATACAAATGTGGTCATAGCAAATTATATGTCAGACATATTAATTACCAAAAAAAAACTCCATAAAATATTTAACACAATGAAATGCACTGTTAGCATAAAGCAATTTTTTATCGACAATTCTTTTCAGATTTCCTATTAAAATACAAAAATGAACATCCATTGTGTGAAAATGATGTTCATTGATATTTTTTTTAAATAACCTAATCCATCCTTGTTGACCTACAGCATATATCACAGAAAGATACCATACAAAATCAAAAATCTCATTTTTTCCAATATATTTCTTTGCCATTTGAAATATTTCAAATGCATATCACATTTTCAGTATATTTTTTCCCTTGAAAAGTACAAAAGAGAAACTAAGGCCTAACTAATCAATCCACTCTCTCTCTTAAGCCACCTGCGTCCCTCCTAAAGGCTCAGACGTTGATGGGGAATGTCTCAAAACATTTCTATAAGGAAATCTTGTTTCTTAGTAACATCAGATCAACCTACAGATTTGTGTATTAATTAATATATGGACTATTTTCTATAATTTTTTAAATGGTAGAAAGTCTGCTATTCTTCAGAGATTTTATGTCAAATACAAATACAATTTTATCCCCATTTTGAAAATTCTGTATATGAATAATTTTAAGTTGCAAAAGATATAAAAAAAATTAAAGAAGTAAACAAACCTATATGTAGAAATAGCTACATTTTTGTAAGCTTGGCGTGATTGTATGGCAAAAAGTATATTTTGCATACCTAAATACCGAGCCACTGGTGATTTTCTTTTTTTTTTAAACCAAAATCAGCAAATAAAAAAAAAATCAAAGTTTTTTTCTTTCAACTTCAGTTTGTTTGTTTGTTTGATGGTGTTGAATGCCACTTTCAACAATATTTCAGTTATATCGTGGCAGTCAGTTTTATTGGTGAATGAAACCGGAGTACCCAGAGAAAACCACCGACCTGCCGCAAGTCACTGACAAATTTTACCACATAATGTTGTACACCTCGCCTTGATCTAGATTCGAACTCACAACATCTGTGATGATAGGCACTGATTGCATAGGTAGTTGTAAATCCAACTACAATATGATCACAGCCACGACAGCCCCCTTTCTATCTTCAGTAGATGTATATAAGATAATGATGTCCTTCCATAAAATTTACCTTTTATCAATATCTTGTATACTTTCATATATTACCTTTTGTAGACAGGATTGTCATTTATTCATATTTTTAAATATTTTTACCTATAATGTAGGTTATAAAGTACAAGCAGTACTTGTCCAAAAATGGGAACAAAAACTTCAGGTTACTGGTAGACACTAACTATTGGGGTCGATAGGGTAAGTGAAAACAGATATTTTTTTCTGTTGGCCTAATGTGAACCATAAATTTAAATCAGTTTTAGCCAATCTCAGCAAATTGGATTCCTTTACCATTTTGAGATGGCCCCTTTAAAGAAATTGACAGGAAAAGCTAAGGCAGTTTATTGACAATAATAACAAGAGGACTCGTGTGTTCTGCACCTGAGTCCTCTCCTGTAACATGACAGCATTACACTAATTAGAACCCTATCTCATACATAACTAACAATACATGAATAGATTCAAAACTATCACTTACAGCTCACGAAAATCATTATATCAAAAACAATACAAAGATCATTCTGGTGTAATACCCCCCC
>MJUT01050762.1:90185-100725 GCA_002080005.1 Gigantidas platifrons | reverse complement strand
TATTTCTTACATTGGGATTAGATATAAAGTTTGGTCTATGAAGGATCCTATTTTATTCAGAGTTTGGTTTAGACAAGCTTGACTGTATTATATTTCTTACATTGTGATTAGATATAAAGTTTGGTCTATGAAGGATCCTATTTTATTCAGAGTTTGGTTTAGACAAGCTTGACTGTATTATATTTCTTACATTAGGATTAGATATAAAGTTTGGTCTATGAACTTATAATGAAGGATCCTATTTTATTCAGAGTTTGGTTTAGACAAGCTTGACTGTATTATATTTCTTACATTGTGATTAGATATAAAGTTTGGTCTATGAAGGATCCTATTTTATTCAGAGTTTGGTTTAGACAAGCTTGACTGTATTATATTTCTTACATTAGGATTAGATATAAAGTTTGGTCTATGAAGGATCCTATTTTATTCAGAGTTTGGTTTAGACAAGCTTGACTGTATTATATTTCTTACATTAGGATTAGATATAAAGTTTGGTCTATAAAGGATCCTATTTTATTCAGAGTTTGGTTTAGACATGCTTGACTGTATTATATTTATATTTTTTAAAAAACCAATCAATTCTATACTATAGTAAAAACTTAGACATTCTTCCATTTTTTTTAAAGTTAAAATATTCTAAAAATATACAAAATGTAGATGATATTTTTGTTCTTTTTCTTCTCTAAATCAATAAAAAAAATACAAACCAACAAACGTCAGAGTAAATATAGATAGATCTGTGATAGACCAAATATTATAGTCATATAGTTCCCAGGGACCATCGCCATCGTGATTGTATGGTAGTTGGATTTACAACTAGCTATGCAATCAGTACCAGTGAGTTCTGTCAGTATGTGCAAATGTGTACATGAAATGCATATTGCTGCACCATGCTCCTAACGATGTCTCCTGTTGGTCATCCACAAAAAGATATATTTGATCGTAAATGAAAATCTCATATACATGTACATGCAGGGGCCTTTGTGATCGTATGGTAGTTGGCTTTACAACTACCTATGCAATCAGTACCTATCATTACTAAAGTGAGTTTGAATCCAACTCATGGTGAGGTGTACTCAATACAACATTTATGTGATAAAGTTTGTCATAGTTATATTTTATGCTCTGTGTACTTTATTTACTTACTTTCTTGTGCATTTTGGATGATAGCAAGTAACACTCTAAATACGAAAGGAATTTTGAAGATATATTAATCAGAACAAAAGATATCCATGTCTCCAAAACCAGTAATTCTGTACAGTGATGTATCACACTATGTCACTGACTGCAGTGATTCTGTACATCAATCACAGTGATTTATCACACTATGTCACTGACTGTAGTGATTCTGTACATCAATCACAGTGATTTATCACACTATGTCACTGACTGCAGTGATTCTGTACATCAATCACAGTGATTTATCACACTATGTCACTGACTGCAGTGATTCTGTACGTCAATCACAGTGATTTATCATGCTATGTCACTTGACTGCAGTGATTCTGTACGTCAATCACAGCGATTTATCACGCTATGTCACCGACTGCAGTAATTCTGTACGTCAATCACAGCGATTTATCACGCTATGTCACTGACTGCAGTGATTCCGTACATCAATCACAGTGATTTATCACGCTATGTCACTGACTGCAGTGATTCTGTACATCAATCACAGTGATTTATCACGCTATGTCACTGACTGCAGTAATTCTGTACGTCAATCACAGCGATTTATCACGCTATGTCACTGACTGCAGTAATTCTGTACGTCAATCAAAGTGATTTATCATGCTACGTCACTGACTGCAGTAATTCTGTACATCAATCACAGCGATTTATCACGCTATGTCACTGACTGCATGCATTCTGTACTTCAATCAAAGTGATTTATCATGCTACGTCACTGACTGCAGTCATTCTGTACGTCAATCAAAGTGATTTATCATGCTACGTCACTGACTGCAGTAATTCTGTACGTCAATCACAGAGATTTATCAAGCTATGTCACTGACTGCAGTGATTCTGTACGTCAATCAAAGTGATTTATCATGCTACGTCACTGACTGCAGGAATTCTGTACGTCAATCAAAGTGATTTATCATGCTACATCACTGACTGCAGTCATTCTGTACGTCAATCACAGTGATTTATCACGCTATGTCACTGACTGCAGTAATTCTGTACATCAATCACAGCGATTTATCATGCTACGTCACTGACTGCAGTCATTCTGTACGTCAATCACAGTGATTTATCACACTATGTCACTGACTGCAGTAATTCTGTACATCAATCACAGTTATTTATCATGCTACGTCACTGACTGCAGTAATTCTGTACGTCAATCACAGCGATTTATCACACTATGTCACTGACTGCAGTAATTCTGTACATCAATCACAGTGATTTATCACACTATGTCACTGACTGCAGTAATTCTGTACGTCAATCACAGTGATTTATCACACTATGTCACTGACTGCAGTAATTCTGTACGTCAATCACAGTGATTTATCACACTATGTCACAGACTGCAGTAATTCTGTACGTCAATCACAGTTATTTATCATGCTACGTCACTGACTGCAGTCATTCTGTACGTCAATCACAGTGATTTATCACGCTATGTCACTGACTGCAGTAATTCTGTACGTCAATCACAGCGATTTATCATGCTACGTCACTGACTGCAGTCATTCTGTACGTCAATCACAGTGATTTATCACACTATGTCACTGACTGCAGTAATTCTGTACTTCAATCAAAGTGATTTATCATGCTACGTCACTGACTGCAGTAATTCTGTACTTCAATCAAAGTGATTTATCATGCTACGTCACTGACTGCAGTAATTCTGTACGTCAGTCACAGTTATTTATCACGCTATGTCACTGACTGCAGTGATTCTGTACATCAATCACACTACAACATCACTGACTGTAATGTACAATCACAGCCACACAGTTTCTTATGAGTTTGGTTTTATGGTGTCTAATGCCACTTTCAACATTATTTCAGACTTTCAATTTTATTGGTGGAGGAAACCGGATTACCCGGAGAAAACCACTGACCTGTTGCAAGTCACTGACAAACTTCATCACATAATGTTGTATCGAGTACACGTCATGAACGGGGTTCGAACTCACAACTGTAGTGGTGATAGGCACAGGTTGCAAAGGTAGTTGTAAATCTATATCATACGATGATGATCATGATGGCCCCAGTTTCTTCTGGGCATTAACAATTACAATCTTACCAGCGGGATATACGGCATCATCCTCAAAACATCCTGATTAGTGTAAAAATTGTGACGATCCTCGTAATACATTTCACTGTCACCGATTTAAAATACTTCTGATGGATCATAAGACAAAAAAAAAACAAAAAACTTCTATTTTCATAACAACAGATGGTTTACTTACAACCTGTTACAGTAAAATCACGCTGAGAAAAATTCATTTCAACTATATCTTAATTAAAATGCAGAATACTATTTTAACACTTCATTATAACAATATCTTACACGTTCATAATTTTTTTTTACATCATAAGAAGAGTTTGAAGATACCAAAGGGGTAATCAGAATCCGTAAATCGAAGAATAGTTTATTCAAAAACGCATGTTTACTAACCTTAATGGCCCAGGGTTGCATATTAAGGGTTCTTGTTTTACACCAATCTAACTTGTCCAGGGGTAGCAAGTGAAAATATTGTTCAATATTGATATTTTTACGATCTTCAAAATCCTTTGTCTTAATGAAGTAAAATAAAATTGACCTATGTCCGTCTCCATTAAGTTTAATGTATCCTTCAAAAATAGTGGGTTCGCTGTTTCCCTATCCACAATTTGAAAAGTGGATAGATAGAAAGGGGTTTATCTTCAAAAATTGTTCTAAAAAAGACACATTTTTGTAGTAAAAATATGCTTCGCAAAAAAATCTAATGATTTTTTCTTAGTAGGAGTAGGAGCGGTTTTTAAGTGGTTCAGTCAGATAGCAGCAAACAAATAATTTTATATGGATGGCCTCATTAACAGGGATGACCCTGGTTAGAAAATAAAATAACTGAAATCAATGAAAAATAGTTGAAACCATCTACACCCCCATTTCAAAATGGTCATTTCTTTTTACCTGTTCTGGATTGTGTGCAGCAACGTTTGAAAACAATTTTCAGAGGAAAATAGCTGAAATCAATTAAATACTATATATTGTCGCTGTTATGCCAAAATCACGTAACTCGAATTTTAGCGGAAATTATATTTCTGTGGTTTTAGAATTGGCTAGATATGTTCCACTGTATTCGAAAAAAACTGGAGCTTTTAACCAATCACAAATGGAAATTTTATCATGTGAGGAAAAGTGGGGCTCCGATTGGTCATAAAATTCGTCATGCGAAAATATTGTATCTCGAGCTAAGAGTTTTTTGCGTAACAGCGACGATATACACAATTAGATCAGCCCCTTTTCTATTTCTGTCGGTCCCTTATTTTTAACACTAACCTGTGAGTTCATCCCTTGTCTGAAATCTGCATTTTTATCTGAAAAGAAGAAAAACAAACCATTAATAGATCGTTGGAGGATGCAGGGTACAATTTATACATTCTTTTTTCTTTAAATATAGAATGAGATAAGGGAAAAGACACAGAAAAACAGTTGTCAAGGATTGTGTGTGGACCACGTCATAATCAAAATCAAGGCTATATGTACGTCTTACAAGACTGTACATGCCATTGCAAAGTTTTATAATTTCCAGTAATGCAGCTTGATTTAATTTTCAGTAATGCCAGGGGTGTGGTATTGTCATGCCGGACTCGTCCGAAGAACCTGTCGGACAAGTAGATTTTCCTGGCTAGCTTCTCCTGGTACAAGTAAAATATAATAAGTAATAATAATTTCTGAATAAAAGTATTCTGGAAAGACAATTCCTCAAATAATATTCATAAATATTGAGGGTTATATCTATGTATGTACTTTGCTAAAAATAACCAGAATTGTACAACTTTTAAGTTGAGTCTTATGATCCGATTGCAATAATAATTGTACTGCATCTACTTAACGATAACCAGGACTGCAAAACACGCGACCGTTTCACTAAAGATCGCAAGTCTCAAACATAGACTTAAGTGTACTAAGAGTTACGACCGTTTCACTAACGATTAGGATTTACGACTTCGATAATAAGTGATCGCAAAGTTAAGAATGGTGGTAGATACACGTAAGTCGTAAATTCTAATTATTAGTGAAACGGTCGTAACTCTTACAATACACTTACGTCTACGTTTACAACTTGTGACCTTTAGTGAAACGGTCGCCAGGTTTTGATTGGAGTCATGAATGTCATGTTTCCTTGCTTGTTGGTATATACAAACATGGCCTAATATCCATGAACAAATATACAAATCAGGTAACAGAAGTTCCAGTGGACAAACAATTAATAAAAAAAAACAACAACAAAAAGACTGGAAAAGTTTCCGGCCATAATGAACCTTCTGAGCAAGTTAACAAACACAAATCTCTAGGGGGAAAAGACGCATAATTTGAGGAAAAACACCCGATGGACTTTTCAGTCTAAGTAGGTAGCCGATTTCTCATGGTTACTGCTGGATGCTGATAGTGTCTCATTTTGCCATATCTGCTAGAAATATCAGGATTTTGACGAACAGAAATCGTAAATGTTTATTGTCAAAATCATGGACAGCATAGATACTTTGTCCTTCCAGCCTAAGGACCGATGACATGGACTTGCTTTACCAATGATTTTTTTTCTTGCCATCCATTTAATTATTACTTTCATACTCTTCCATTGTATTGATAAAAGCAAATATTTTCACACATCAGTATTTAAACCCAAAAAGGTGACAAAAGAAGCTGTTATTTCCTTGTCAGAAGAGACTAACAGTAGTTAATTATTTACTTACTCATAACAAAGGGGTGCATGTTGTCACCACTCTGACCATTAAAATTCTGTCCATCATAAGGAATCTGCTAAAATAAATAAATATTGACATGTATTACACATAACAAGATAACCCCCACACCTTTTATCTCAATTTCTCCACAAAAAACCTTGTTGGAAAAACTATTACCTTTGCTATTTTTTAATATATTCTTTTTTTTTAAAGGGGTGTGTGGGGGGGTAAACCATAGAAGTTTCATAATTGTTCCCATTTTACAATCACCCCCTCCCAATTTTTCCATAAAAAGAAATGGAAGGGAAACTTATATATTAATTTTTTTTTTGCCATAAATTTCCCCCCATTTTATTTCTTGGGGCAATATATTAGTCATCTAATTTTCCTCCAAGAATTTACTTAAAATATCAAAATCATTCCTTCATATCTATAATCAAAATTTTCATAAGAACGATCGTGTGACATTGTTAAAATTCTGAATGTCAACATTTTCCATGAGCAATAACTTGAAGCTTACATGATTATTATAGGCTCCCGGTGGAGGTGGATTTGCTGACTGCCAATTGCCTTCTTCCATGCCTAAAATAGAAACAATATTACATATATAGAATATCTACTGTAGTTGTCATCGGTTACAATGAACTCTGTTGTCCCCATCACAAATAATCTGAAAGCTGTCCCTTGTACACAATGTAGATTATACCTACATCATATATACCGCTGAAGGTCGTCAATATTGGAAGGGGCTATTGTGGTCGTGATCGTATGGTAGTTGGATTTACAACTACATTTGTACCTGTATAATAAGTGTCTATCATCACTAAAGTTATGAGTTCAAACCCCATTCGTGGTGAGGTGTACAACAGTAAATAAACACCTTGTCAGTGACTAATCTTGTGACATGTCTCTGGTTTTCTCTGGATACTCCGGTTTCCTCCACCAATTGACCGCCACGATATAACTGAAAAATTGTTGAAAGTGGTGTTAAGCACCAAAAACGGACATTAATATTGGACTGGCCTGGGTGTACCAAGAATTCAATGACAAAACCACCAGTACTGTGTTACGCAAACCTGAAGAACATTTAAGTCTCAATTAAACCTTAAGTGTCAATTAATTTCATGTACATTTCAAGTAAATTTAAGTGTCAATTAATTTTATGTACATTTCAAGTAAATTGATCTTTTGGTAAATGTTGAAATTATTTCAAGTCACAAATGAAAGAATTACAATGTTAACGTATGTCTGAAAGATCACTTAGGGACCGACCATTTAGCTTGCAGGGGGGAGGGGTTTATGAGGGGTTTTTTTGTTCAGAATTTTTTTTTTGGACAACACTGAGTTAGAATATTTATTTTTTTTGTCATGCAAAGTGCGAAATTTTTTCCAGAATTTAACATTAGGTTATATGTCAAAAACTCTGAATCAGATTATTTTTTTTTTCCTCTACCAGAATCAGAATATTTTTTTCAGCAACATTGGGAATCAGAATATTTTTTTAGGAAAAAACCATAACCCCCCCCCCCCCCTTCAAGTTAAATGGTCGTTCCCTTACAGCAAGTGAATATTTAGATTTATGGTCAATGTTACTGAACTGTTTTTTCCATCCATTTCATTGCTTCCATATTTTTTTGGAGGGGAGGGAGGGAGGAGGGGTTTATACTTTCATATTTTTCTGGCTTTTTTGTTTTATATTGGAAAAAGGGTTGTTACAACATAACTAAAATCTGAATACTTTATATTCATAACAGACTGTAAAGTGTTTAAACTGTCATATTTTTCTGGCATTCTTTCGTTTTATTTTTGAAAAGCAAAAGGGGGCAGGTGTGTGTTGTTGTTATATAACAAACTTATAAAACAACATGTTTGTTTGTAGCAGACAAGTAAGGTGTTATTCTACCCAGTTTTTGTTTTTCATGATGGCACAATTTTGTAGAGTATGTGCTATTGTGATGCGACTTGATAAAAATACTGTTCATTTTAAAAACTTGAATTAAATTTGTTGTCACTAAATTTGGCTTTCGGGCAAACAGGTGAAAAAAATTATGGCAAAGACAGTCTAAGCGCTAACCAACTTACCCGAAGCCCGCGCCAAGTAAAACTAGATTTGGACAAGTAAAAATTATGAAAGAATTTGTTTGAATATATAGTGTTTTCCCTAATTTTCATGGCAACTCTGAACAGGCCACACTTGGTTTTCCAAGTACATTTCTGTATGAAATTTGTGATTTGAACCAACCAAAAAAGTGTTTGAACCAGGCAATTTGGTCTCTGCCTGTTCTTAGGGAAAGCACTTATTATATAGATTTTTTTTTTTATAAATTTGTCTTTCGGCCAAGTAGGTGAACAAAAATTAAGGCAAAGACAGACTTCATGCTAACTAACTTGCCGGAAGCATGGAACAAGTAAAACTAGATTTGGACAAGAAAAATTATGGAAGAATTTGTTTGACTAAATAGAAGAGTTTGAGGATAACTAAAGGGGTTATCAGGCCCCGATGCCACAAAACTTTTTCTTTGCTGAACAAACTTTTCTTTGCTCAAATCTGTGTTCTCAGCCAATCAAATTTGAGTATTTTCTTATTTGAGAATATTCTCAGACTTAAGTAAATTCTCAAGTTTTATGGCACCGGGGCCAGAATCTGTAAATCAAAGCAGAACAGACAACATAATAGCCAAAAGGACAAACAACGATCTACAAAACATGTTAAGAACATTTTTCTAAATTGGCTTTCGGGAAAGTAGGTGAAAAAAATGAAGGCAAAGACTGTTTGCAACTGATCATCAACTTTTACTATGTGTATGCCTTACAATGCTTCAAGTGTTAAAGGGGATGTTTAAAAGAAGCTGTTACCCAATCTGGCACATAATTAATTCATTATTGATTTTTTCCTTTTAAAGAGATGGAGTTTTATTTTCCTTAGATGTCGGAGGAGATATATATCAAAATGCAGTTGAAAAATTCAAAATCAAACTACATGTACATCATGTATTTTTTAAGAAACTTGAAATTAAATATTTGTTTTTAAAAACATGAAATCAAATTGACGCACGAAAACAGCCACTACCCAAATAGTAGTCTGATATCACTTGTAATTTATCTGGAATTCTAAAGAAACACTTGTGACTTTTTTTTACTATCTTTAGCAAAGTTTTTTTTTAGTTTTTTTTTTTCATTTAAAAAGTTTTTACATGATAGAAAAAGAAGTTATTTGCCTATCTTACAAAATGTACCTACCCCCTTTAAATATTAAGTCAGGTTCGGCAAACAAATACAGTCAAACCTGTATTAAGAGGTCACCTTTGGGACAAAGAATTGTGGCCTTATAAGACAGGTGACCTCTTAACAGGATATTAAAGCTCGTTTTAACATATATTTTTTTCAACTCGTGACGAAGGTTGTTTCTTTTCAATTTTATTTAATTGTAAAAACAATCCAAATATACTTTGCACGCCCTTATAATCCCTAATATCGTTAAAATATCACTTAAGGGTGTAGACCTGGGTTACCCTAAAAATGTTCCCATCATTCCATTTTTTTTTAATTTGGTTCATGGAATAATTATGTTTAAATACATTATCTGTCAAAGTTTCAAAAACATTCACCGTGCCGTTTTCTCCATAGCACATCCTAAATATAGCAATTTTGGGGTGCATTCTTGACGCCAGATGACAATACTAGTTTCGGAAGATTCTAATAGATATGCACATTTATTTTTGATTGAAAGGGAATATTTTGGCTTTAATACACTTGAGAGTGTTGTTGAATTAATATGAAATATCTAGCATATCAGAATATCCTGTTTGGAGATAATCAAGTGCAAAATAATGGAAACTGCAAAAAAGGGGGGATGCCCTAAAGACCACCTTGGTATTAAAAATCGGATTGAAAAAATTTCTGTCATTTAATTTCTACCAAAAAATGTCACACGGAAGAATAGACATATAGACATCATTGCACCAAATTTTACAAACTTTTACCGTCAGATTTTTAAAATATTTAAATTTATGTTTTTCATGGATGGCACCCAGAAAAAAATGAAATTGTCGAGGAAAGTTATCACACACCCATCCGTTGCTAGTTTCTTTGTTTGTAAGATAAAAAATAATTAGTTCCCAATAACAAAAAGCTTTTGAATTCTGATAAATGACACAGTGGATGTCCAAATTACCAAATGACTGCATTTGTCTTTTTTATTATCAGGTCGGCTGGGGAGGGGGAGGGGTGGTTTGAGGGTGACTCTACTTGATTAATTCATTACAAAAAAAAACAAAAAACAAAAACACAGACAGCCACCCAGCTGTATTGTTAAATTCCTTCACATTCTGTGCTCCAGTTGTATTCGTTTGATTCTGATCATTCTTTAGTTGTCCTAGTAGAAGGGGTGCGGCGGTATAAGAGAGGATCAAATATTACAATTTTTTCCCCAAACATAGCTTTCTATTTTTTTTTACTACCATAACATGAATTTGCTCTATAGTTTCATATCTAAGATTCTGGTGTATATATTTAACTTTTTTCTTGACAAACCCTTGAAAAAAGGTTGTCACACAAATTGTGTTACATTTCTGGCATTTTTGACAACATATTTCGATGAACATTTTTTTCTGGAAAGAGATATTTCAAT
>MJUT01050762.1:72125-83741 GCA_002080005.1 Gigantidas platifrons | reverse complement strand
CCCCTTTTTTTTTCTACACAAGTTTGGTCCTGTCATACAAAATGTCCCCCATTTTCCCCCCCTAAAAGTTATTTTTAACTTCAACCTAAATACAATGTGCACTGAACACATGTTTTGTGTGTTATTTAATATAAGATGACAAGAAAGGCTTAATCTAAAAATCACCACCACTCCCCCCTTATTAACTTCTTGAATTTAAATGTCAAAAACACTTCAATACAATTTTAAAGCCTTCTTATATGAAAATATATCATTTTTTGCCATCATGGGTAATAGAGAGATCTCATGCATTAAAATCAGTGGAGCATATCCAATTCTAGACAGTAAAAACTGTGTAGGAAAACAAAATTGTAATTTCACAGTAGTACAGTAGTACTCCTTTCACAAGGCCACCCGTTCTGCAATGATTTTGATTTGATTTTTGGTGTTTTAACGCCACTTTCAGCAATATTTCAGCTATATCATGGCGACCAGTTTTAGTGGTGGAAGAAGCAGGAGTACCTGGAGAGAACCACTGACCATGGGCAAGCAACTGGTAAACTTTATCACTTGCGGCTGCGAGTCGAGTGCACCCTTTTTTGTAATTTACAAAGCCGGGCGCGAACCCACACCGTATTGGTGATAGGCTTGTATGAGTTGTTAGGTAATCCAACTACCTAACTCATTGAGCCACCCGGGCCCCGTTCTGCAATGAAAAGGTGGCCTTACAAGGCTTGTTCAAGAGGAGGACAATTAAGTAGTATTTTTATTTATCATCTCCAGAGATGAAAGTGTTCACATAAAAAAAGGGAAAACCCCTTATACAGTCTCAACCTTTATTAAGAGGTCACCTTTGATATAAAGAAAAGATGGTCTTATAAGACAGGTGACCTCTTAAAACAGGTTCAACTCATATGAAATTTCCTATGACATGAAAAGAAAAAGGTGACCCTTTAATACAGGTGTCTGCTTAATAGAGGTAACTGCATGGAAAGTTTTGACTGCACCTTCATTTTCTAGCAGTGTGAAGCATGTTTGACATGTTTTATTTTCATATATTTAGCTAAAAAGAAAAAAAAGAGGGATACTCTGCAGATCAGAGAAAAACTTTCATCACTGTATCCCAGTGCATCTGATATCTGGCCTGATAAGATAGAGAGGGATGGCCTTATTGAAGGGGACTACTAAATATATTGGCAATGGAGGATTAGGGTTATGGTGTTTAACACCACTTGCAACAATGTTTAAGCCGATGGATACTGTAAGAAACAAAACATACATGCATTGCCAAAAACTTAACAAGGACCTTTTTTTTTAATTATTTTTCTCAAATTTCCCAATAAATTGAATTAATACATTTGCATCATTAATCAACTTGTTTTTATCAGTTTTTTTTTTTAAATTAAATTTGTTTTAATATAATATAAAATTGGTGTAATCTTTTGGAGTTGTAATTTATTAATAGATTCTAACAAAAACTAGTAAAGATAGCATTGTTTACATTAGCGACAGCTGTTTACAGGACGTGTGTCACACTGAGGTTAAATGTTGACAAATCAACAGCTGGTACAGGTCAGCTGAATACACATTATAATGTATGATGTATTACCCCTGTCTTTAGTGTGAAGATTTCAGTAAGGCACTAGCCATATTCTTATTTGGTTTAGGTTTATGGTGTTTAATGCCACTTTCAACAATATTTCAGTTATATTGTGGAGGTTGGTTGTATATATTGGTGGAGGAAACTGGAGTACCCACAGAAAACCACAGACCTGCCGCAAGTCACTGACAAACTTTATCACATAATGTTGAATCAAGTACACCTCGCCATGAACACGGTTCCAACTCACAACTTTAGTGGTGATAGGCACTGATTGCACAGGTACAAACATGTGGCAGGGATAATTGGGTTAATGGGAACCCAACCCTCCCCCTACTGGGATATATGACTTTTTGGTTGGAACTCCTCAAAATTATGTCCAACTATGTCTCTGCTATAATAAAAGCATAAATAATATTTGTACTTTTTAATTAATACATCAACTATTCATCATATTTTACAGGTAGCCCTCAGGTAAATGTACAGCGTATGTAAAACCTAATTTCTACTATAATTTAGTCATTTTAAATTCAAATTTAAGTCATATTACTCCTAATTAAAGTCAACTATTAAGAACATTTCAAATCGTAAAACTTAATTTTCTATCTTTAGCATTCCGTTTTTCAACAGAACAAAAGTATAGGACATTTTTGTGGTTCTTTTTCCATTTTACCTTTTAAACCTTAATATTAATCTGATTCATAATAAGGGACAAAATGGGGGCGGTAAAAAAATGACGAAACATGAATGTTTTCCACAATCTTTTATCACCGTTTTAAAGACATTTATAAGAATTATTTAAACTTCCTTTTTTTTTGCATCCACCATTAAAAAATACAGTCCCATATGAAGAATTTTAAAGGAAGTCATCAAAATTTTTTGGGTCAAAATTTATGATAGTATACCTCCATCCCCCAATCAAAGAGAATATTAAAATAAACAAAATATCAAGCCAACTACTGTTTTAGGCTATTAAAGTTGTGATTTTAATTACAAATACAAGAAGAAAGTAAATTTTTGTTAATTTAACATAAAAAATGGATGATGTCTACCCCATAGTGGTCCCCATATGACTTATAATGATATATACTCCATATCTACCCCTTTGAAATTTTGCACCTGGCCAACACTTTGTAATTTTATGGGGTGTCGATTTCATTTAAATGTTGAAATGAAAGATTAGGGTGAAATTTTCCTTCAAAATTAATTAATGGATAAATCAGAAAATAAAATAAAATAAATTTTTTTTTTGAAGCAGGTGATCATGTCAAATTTAAGAGAAATATATTTTTCAACTGAATTTTCACCTCCCCTCCCCACTCATTTAAGTATGGTGTGACAAAATTGTATTGTGTATTGCTGTCATCACTGTAACAAAGAACAAAGGAATCGGAAACAATTTCAAAATGATTTCACTCAGCTTCACTAAATTATTTCATCTTGAGCCCATATCACCTTTTTCCCCTCATTTGAGCATAGTGTAGTTGACAAAAAATTTATTAGAGAATGTTGGCAGATAGGTAACAAAGAAATCGAAGCGAAGCGATTTCAAAAATGAATCTCAAAATGATTACACTCAGTTTCACTAAATTATTTCATTTGGAGTCCATTTCACATTTTGCCCTTATTTAAGTATCATGTATTTGACATAAAAATGTATTAGTGTATTGCTGTCATCAAGGTAAGAAAGAACAAAGGAATCAGAACGGAATTCAAAATTATTTCACTTAGCTTCAATAAATTATTTCATTTTGAGACCATTTCACCTTTTTCCCTTATTTGAGTATGGTATATTTAACAACAATTTTATAATTGAGAATTGTTGGCAGATAGGTAACAAAGATCAAAGGAATCAAATCGAAATTATTTCAAAATTGAATCTCAAAATGATTTTACTTAGTTTCAATAAATTATTTCATTAATTTTAAGCTTCGAAAAAAATCGGGACTGAATTGCCCCAATAATAATCAGTAAGCTTGTGAGGCTATTATGATATCATTGGCTTAGATCATAACACAATCACTCAAGGGGCAATAATAAAATAAATCTTCAGGTAAAATTTATCGCCACAGGTAAAATACTCACACCTGTTCATTTTTAATTCTCTACACAACATCAAGAGGTACATAAAGGAGAAACCATAAAATTCACTTTTTGGTACAAGTTCAAAATCTATTAAATCATTCATGAACTTACAGTACTGGGAGAGTAATTTATGAGAAACGTTTAAATATGTCTTGAGAACACATGTACAGCTAAAATTAATACATGTATGTGGACCCTACATCACATCTACATTACAGGGGTGATTCTGTATAGAAAATAAAATAACTGAATGAATTTGAATTTGAATATTGGTGTTTAATGCCACTTTCAGCAATATTTCAGCAATATCATGGCGACCAGTTTTAGTGGCGGAGGAAGCCGGAGTTCCTGGAGAGAACCCCGACCCTGGGCAAGCAACTGGTAAACTTTATCAATTGCAGCAGCGAGTCGAGTGCACCCTTTTTTGTAATTTACAAAGCTGGGCGCGAACCCACGCCGTATTGGTGATAGGCTTGTATGAGTTGTTAGATCCAACGACCTAACTCATTGAGCCACCCGGGCCCCTTAAAATAACTGAAAATCAATAAAAAATAGCTGAAACCATACAATATACCCCTTTCAAATGGTCCATTTTTGACATGTTCTGACTGTGTCCAGCAATTTTCGGAAAACAATTTTCAGAGGAAAACAGCTGAAATCAGTTAAATAACTGACATAAATCATCCCTGACATTAAAATAGCTGGTCATAATTATCTCTCCCTTAAATTCAAGAGTTACCTACCCTGCTTGTAATACTCCATATTTCCAGGATTTTGTTTCATTCCTCCATTCCCTCCTCCAGTTGGGGGAGAAAACATCTGAAAATACAAAATAAAAGTAAATGTTTAAAAAACAAAAAACTTTATATATTGAAGTAAACACAAGGATAGTTATCAGGACTATAACCATATTGCTAAACTAACAATAATTATTGGGCTTTCTTATTTGAAAATCTTGGATTTTCCTTGGTTCTTCCAGGAACTAAAAACTATTAGTATTATTTCCT
Organism: Gigantidas platifrons; assembly: GCA_002080005.1. Classification (NCBI taxonomy): domain Eukaryota; kingdom Metazoa; phylum Mollusca; class Bivalvia; order Mytilida; family Modiolidae; genus Gigantidas; species Gigantidas platifrons. Next base: position 79,070 of record MJUT01050762.1, on the reverse strand, counting down.
TGGTTCTTCCAGGAACTAAAAACTATTAGTATTATATGTCAGTCTAAAAAGTGTATTAAAGATGTGTATCACTCCTTCTCTGAACCACACTAAAAAATCTACTTGTTCTGAACCCCAAACATCAATGTGATAAAACAAAACAAAAATTAAATAGCAGGAGTTTCATTTCAGTTCCAGTAAGATGTGTACATTTGGCTTTCTCATGTTTAGTGGTCTATGAGGACTTGCAGATTAGAGGACGAGGACTAGTAGATTACAGGACAAGAACTTGTGGATGAGAAGACATGGACTTGAGGATTAGAGATGCTTACCACCCTATGCAAGCTTGACTACAATCAAAACCCCTGTTTGTCCCTAGGAAACATAAAAAAACGATAACAATGAAAACCTCTGTTTGTCCATAGGAAACATCAAAAAACGATAACAATGAAAACCCCTGTTTGTCCCTGGGAAACATAAAAAAACCGATAACAATGAAAACCCTTGTTTGTCCCTGGGAAACATAAAAAAACGATAACAATGAAAACCCCTGTTTGTCCCTGGGAAACATCAAAAAACGATAACAATGAAAACCCCTGTTTGTCCCTGGGAAACATCAAAAAACGATGTGTGCACCACTTAATGTCACATTTTTGTAAATTTGGTTGTTTTCTTTTTCAAGTGGTTTCGAAGAAGTTGATGCTATAAATGTTATAGAAAGTGTGAACACGGTACTGACGACTAGTTACGCAAGATGACATAAAGTGTGAACACGGTACTGACGACTAGTTACGTAAGATGACATAAAGTGTGAACACGGTACTGACGACTAGTTACGTAAGATGACATAAAGTGTGAAAACGGTACTGACTAGTTACGTAAGATAATATAAAGTTTGAACACGGTACTGACGACTAGTTACATACGATGACATAAAGTGTGAACACGGTACTAACGACTAGTTACGTAAGATGACATAAAGTTTGAACACGGTAATGACAACTAGTTATGTAAGATGACATAAAGTGTGAAAACGGTACTGACGATTAGTTACGTAAGTTGACATAATGATCCACATCCTTACAAAAACTTATGAATAGGAAAATCTTAAAATAATAACCTGCGACATTGTCATGCGAATACATTCTTCCATGTAATTACATCTCCCCGTCTTTTCCCTATATTTTTTTTTCTATAATAAAATATTAATTTCATAATAATTCCAATAATGACCTGATATAGTGACCTCTAACAAAAATAACATTGTACCCCAACCCCACCTTACCCTTGTCAGGCTATCTATATATATATTACTGCAGTGACATTTTGGAATATGTTTCATCCAGGTGTCATGCATACAATAGTGTTCATTTCAAATTTGTATACAACACGATGTATGACGCAATTCACAACACAATTCGGTCAAAAAACTATGCATGCCATAATATTAATACTTCCAAACTATAAAAAGAAACTCATAAACTGTTCAATGTTTAAGTGCATCAAATTAAAAAACTACAATTTGATCACAACAGAGAATAAAGTGTTCTCTGGTGAAAAAAGAGTCAGTGAGTGATTGTTGTTTAACACCAATTCAGCAATTTTTCACCTATATCATGACGAGAACAAGTTAATTTTTAATGAAATGATGATGAGGTTCGCTTTGTTCTAGACCAACACGCTGAGTTGGATTTTTATAGTACAATCTCACTGAAACAACAGTCCGCAGGTAGACATGTCACTCCACTCAGACCCATTATTCTGATTCCGAGCTCTTTCTCCTCAATTAATGCTGCGTGCTTTGCAGAGAAGCAACAAATACCAATTTTAAAGTCTTTGGTTTGACCCGACCTCGGCTCGAATCGACGATCTACCGCACTCGAGATGAGCACGCTAACCATTACTCCACAGATGCAGTATAGGTGATATAAAGAGGAAACCCACTATATACAATGTAGTGCCCAAATACCATAATTTTCTAGCTGTTTGGACCAAGTCTGAAACTAGAGGAAATCAGCTGATGAAAACTTTCATATCTGTAACAAAATTGCAACAATTTCATAGATTGTTCATTGTTCAGTTACAGTACATGTACATTTTGTAGGTCATGATTACAAGGTTTAACAGTAAGTGGTAGAGAAACATGTAGTAATTTATGTACTCTGTTAAAACCACAGAAATCATCCATCCATACTACTGTACCGTCAATTTGGGAGTGTATAAATACTTATTATATTATATTCCAAAGTATAATGCAGAATGTTGATTGGCCAACAGATGCCTTACAATAATCAATGAATGGGGAAAGCAAAATTTTGATTGGCATACAGCCAAAGCATTACATAATATTTATTTAAATCAGTACCTTCAAATGCAAAATACATAATGATTGCCTCTTTCAACAAAAACAGCAGACATTTGCTTGCACTTGCAGCCTCAATGAATGGGAAAGCATAATTTTGATTGGCTTACAGAAAAAGCATTATGTAATATTTATTTACACCAGACCCTTCAATTGCAAAATACATAATGATCGCCCGTTTCAATAAAAACAGCAGACATTCCCTTGCAGCCTCACGGTGTAACATATGTCAATCTGTCCGTCAAAACGCCATATCTGACCTTTCCAGACTGACAACATGTATAATATGTGCAAGTTTACTTTTTAGGTGGTCTACCAAAATTTGAGTGGTTTGCAAATACATGTAACTGGGACACCTTCTTGAGGTTTTATTCAACGCAATTCATTCTACTTTAAGCTACAAACTGCTAATTATCAGACACATTCAGGTTGGTTTGGTTTACACCACTTTCAACAATATTTCAGTTATATCGGTGGAGGAAACCAGAATACCCGGAGAAAACCACCAACCTGTCGCAAGTCACTGACAAATTTTATCACATAAATGTTCTATCAAGTACACCTCATCTGTGCTGGATTCAAACTCCGACACATTCAGGAGGCCATTTCTCTCTAAAATAAGACTCTATGCAATATATACAATTTGCATTAATCTTTGAGGCTATATTATCAAAACTTCAGTTCTTTTGAGCTAACAGTGTCAGCTAGTTATCAGTCAGTCTTAATTCATAAACAGGAATTTAAGCAATATGAATTATCTCCCTTGTCAGTATCAAATTGTCATCTATAATTCCCATATGGTACAATATTTTTTTACAACCATAAAAATCAAACATGATGATAGGGGAACCATCTGTTTTTTTATTCTATTAAATGCTTCAATGTGCACTTGTACGACACAGATTTTACATCTGTTTCAAACTTATCACCACTTAAATAAGCCATTTTAACCTTGTCCAAAACATCTGGCCATCCAGACAGACAAAGATTAGACTGAAGGAACAATATATGAATGATATGGATAATATTGACAAGATTTTAGGTGTCAAGGTCAAAGGTCAAGTTCTGCCAGGTGGAATAATCAGATGTCCAGAAACATGTTAGAAATGGAATTGGACAGATGTTATTATAACAGGCAACAGTCTGATCAATAACAGAAGCCAGACGGCACTGGCCTAATCAAAAACAAAAATACCTCAACAGAGAAGACACAATTTATTTAACATCTGTATTACTATAATACACACAGATGATATAAAAATGGGGGAAAACACACACACTTACACTGTTGTCAAATGGATCCATCAGGAATGAAATTTTAAATAGTCAAACCTGTACATTATATTTAGAGGTCACCTTTAGGACAGAGAAAAAGTGGTCTTATAAGACAGATGACCTCTTAGAAGAGATTAAATTCATATGAAATTTTCTATGACAGGACAAGAAAAGGGCAACCTTTTAATACAGGTGACTGCTTAACATAGGTGACAGTATGGGCATGTTTAACTGTATTCTGCATTTTTTAAGAGAGTTTCAGAGTTAAAAGGCTGGTCTACTGAAAGTTTTTTTTTTGGACCCGACCATAGAAAAAATGTATTACCACAAGGAAAAAAATACCTGCATTTCCAATAACATTCTAAGGGTAGGTAACGGTAGGTAGGCAAAACTTATTGTTTGTTTAGTCTTGTTTGTTAAATTCTAGCAGAAATCATACAGGACAATAATTTGACTTGAACAGTGCTTGTCCAAAAACGGCTATAACCGATATTTTATCTTTTTTTTTGCAGGTAATTTAATATACCGGTATTTGAAGACTGATGACTCAAACTGAGATATGGGGAAAGCAAGAATTATAACATTTTAAAGTGATTTTGATTTATTTCTAAATCATTATTTCTAGGCAGCTTTTGATTATGAATCAAACTGATTAAAATCAGTTCTCTAAATCCCCTTTACTGATATATTGCAGTGTGGGAGATCTTACGAAACCCCATTACTGGTAACATGCGAGTGACCTTACGTCATGAATATATAATGATATGATAAATACGTGTCTCAGTCATTTCGATTGCTCATAGCATGCAAAGCAATTTAGTAACATTTTCATATTTTTGCAATCCCCATTTCATTGGCTAGTACATAGGATCACTCATTGATTTTTTGGGGGATTTTTGGTGAGAACCACTGACCATGGGCAAGCAACTGGTAAACTTTATCATTTGGGGCTGCGAGTCGAGTCAGTGCACCCTTTTATGCAATTTACAAAGCCAGGCGTGATGGTGATAGGCTTGTACGAGTTGTTAGGTAATCCAACTACATGTGCCTAACTCATTGAACCACCCGGGCCCTAGGATCACTCGTTAATGCCAAGTCTTCTACTGTGAAATACCAGTATCATTAAGATCACTGGTCCATTCTGCCTCCCATCTTCAGTAACCCACGGTTGATTCCGATTGGTTTTTCAAGATGTAAGAGGAACAAGGGTATAGTCATCCATGGAGTTATGGCCTATGTCTACAGTCATGTAATTCAGGGGGTATAGGTTTATGGTGTTTAACACCACTTTCAACAATATATCAGCTATATCGTGGTGGTCAGTTTAATTGGTGGAGGAAACCGGAGTACACAGAAAATTGGTTATGTTTTATGAGAATAAAGATATATCCTTAAATGGCATTTTTTAATATCAATTACCAAAGAGAAGACCATTTGTTTTAGGACAATACAACACATCTAAAGGCATGGGGCGTTGCAATGTTTTTTAATGGGTGGCCGTTAACAATTGTGGAAAATTGATCAATTAGAGAACATGGCTGATATTAGATGAAATCTACACAATTTAACACAGATATTGATCTTTTTGAGTTTTTCATAAATATCTTGAATAATATAGAGAAGACAAGCAAGGAAACAGCTGGTGAGGCCCTCAAAAGGGGGTGAGAAATGTGATACCTTATATGGAAAACTGATACTTTTTTCAGGGGCCCAATAGAGGTGGATTTATAATTAACTTTTGACTGCTGAAATTTGATTCAATGATTTCGGAGAATACACTGTACATGCTTTTCCTGTGAATTTATATATAATCCATCTGTCATGACAAGGCCATGGGTATCAGGGACATAACATAACTAGTCCCCCTGAGGTCAGAATGGCCTATTATTATTATTTTTTCAAGGTCCTATCTATGATTATAATGCCCATTTTTTGCAATAAAAAGATTACTCACTGATCGTTTTCGCAGAAACTACATGTTTAAACTTTAACTGGTATTGTTTGTGTTCGTTATACGTTTACTTCTGAATCTTTGTTATGTTACCTCTAATTGAGGAAATACATCAAAAAAATATATCAGATTGCATAAATTGTTTCATAGAAGAAACTGGGTAGATGTATCATGTAGTACAGTGTGACTGATCAATTTTAACTTCAATTTTTTGTCTTTCAAAAAAACCCTCTGAAAGTAGTTAGGATTCTATCTGTTTTATTCAAGATACATGTACAGGGGTTAGGGTGCTTGTTTTATTCAAGATACATGTACAGAGGTTAGGGTGCTTAACGTCACTTTTCAATAATATTTGAGTTTTATAACTATTTTGTTTACTTTCCCTTTGATGTTTAAAAGCATTATATTTCATATCATGCAAGCCCTGAGATGATTCCAATTATCGCTAATCGCCAAGCATTGTCAAGGACGCACGTAGTAATATTGCTGTTTTCTACACTGTAATATGACGCTATAATGACATCACATTACCATCTACACTGTAATATGATGCTATAATGACATCACATTACCAAATCCTTGATAAACATGCTATCATAGTGATAAAATATTTAAAGAAGTTTTTAAAACTTCAGGACATTTCTCAGTCATATCTCATCTCAGGGGCTTTGCCCTTCGATGACGGTGAAATGTCATCTCTTTTTAAAAAACATCGTTAATCACTTAATATCATGGCAGTCAGTTATATTGGTGGAGTATAGGGAGAAAACCACCGAACTGTCGCAAGTCACTGACAAACTTTATCACATAATGTTGTATTGAGTACACCTTGCCACGAACGGGATTCGAACTCACATCTTTAGTGGTGATAGACACTGATTGCATAGGTAGTTGTAAATCCAACTACCTATATCACCAATAAATTGTACACACATACTATGGTGATGTCACAACAATTAAACCTTTAATACACAGACCTGATTTTACGAAGCCAACAAACTAGAGGCTCTGGAGAGCCTGTCATCGCTCACCTGGTAATAATTGGCAGGGTAAATCCTTAGGAACGTGAAGTCTAACAAATATTCATATTTTCTTGCGACTTAAGACACAATTTGCTTACTATTGAATGTGTGCTCCATAAATTCTGAAAACCTAAAGTTAAAATTAAAATCTCCCATGGTAAGTATATTAGACTGCTTAAGTTTTAATTCTTGAAGAAGGTTATCAACAAGCATATTTTTCAAGTCTTTCTGTTTGCAGATAGGAGCAGCATAGAACAAATCAAGTCAACTGGCTTGGTATTTTCTGAGAAGAACAACTCAGTACAAATTCCCATTGGGTCTTGTAGGCTTCTATGTTAAACTTTGTTCGTCTATGG
>MJUT01050762.1:47659-71787 GCA_002080005.1 Gigantidas platifrons | reverse complement strand
CGCTGATGGCGGCCATCTTGGATGGAGGTCTGGGTCACTGGATATAATTTTGAAAGTTGACCATTTAAGTACCATTCATGCCATGTTTGCTTTAAATTGGCTAACTGGTTTCAGAGGAAAAAAAATTTAAACATTTTTCCCATAGGGTCCTATGTTAAAACTATGTCCGCTGACGGCGGCCATCTTGGATAGAGGTCGGGGTCACAGGACATAATTTTAAAAGTTTACCACCTAACGACCATTCATGCCATGTTTGATTTAAATTGGCTAACTGGTTTCAGAGGAAAAAAAATTTAAAAATTTTTCCCATAGTGTCCTATGTTAAAACTATGTTTGCTGATGGAGGACATTATTTTGAAAGTTGACCACCTAAGGACCATTCATGCCATGTTTGCTTTAAATTGACTTACTGCTTTCAGAGGAAAACAATTTTAAACATTTTTCCCATAGGGTTCTATGTTAAAACTAAGTCGAGTCATGGCGGCCATGTTGGATTTCCGATCTGCACCAAAATAACAAATTTAGTAGAGGACCTCCCAATGAACATTTCTGCCAAATTTGGTCCAAATCATTTCAGTGGTTTCAAAGAAGAAAGTATGAAAAGTTTACAGACGCGGACGACGACGACGGATGCAAAGTGATGACAAAAGCTCACATGACCCTTTGGGTCAGGTGAGCTAAAAAGTGGAAATCGTCAAGCGGAAGTATTGAATATACTATAAAAAAAGGAATCACAATGGTAAAAGTGGTAAAATCCGGAATGCATGCATCACTTGGTTTCTATAACGATATCACAATGACTAAATATTCTATTAAACAGAATTTAATCTAAAGGTGTTAGGGATATGGTGTTTAATGCTACTTTCAACAATATTCCAGCTAAATCGTGGCAGTAAGTTTTATTGGTGGATGAAATCGGAGTACCTGGAGAAAAAACTTGACCCGCCGCAAGTCATCAACGAATTTTATATAGAAATAATCAGATATTAAACCTATGCAATATATTTCTTGCACGAAAGTGCTAAGAATTCTTAATAAGCAGGGTTTGAAATTAGCGGTCGCTCACTCGCCATTTGCAATTAAATTTTAGTGTGGGCCCTTAAAAGTCTCATCTCAGTCGTCCACTTGGCGAGTGAAAATTAGAAAAAATAAAATAGTGTAAATCTATATGTAATAATTCCTATTCACCAAGATCGAAATCCGAAAAATATTGACATTTCCATTGATCGATTTCAAGCCCCGATTTTTTGTTTTGATATTAAACTGATATCCGCATATATTACTCTTCGCTCTATGAACTAGTGTAACGAAGTGTAGTAGCCCGGGAACCAGCTTATTTTGATGTATGTGAATCTTATCTCCACTTAAGGAGATTTACGGTTGTTCTATTTAACACTTCCGTATAAGGATGTCCATTTTTGCATTAATTTTGCATCATTTAAGGATTGAAATAAAGAATTTAGTTGTTGTTGTTACCTAAACAAATGATTCTTTTAACAACGATGATTTCTCTGTTGTCTTTACATTGCACAAACCACGCCGTTTTCTGTTGAGTCATATTACGGAATTTTATAGCACACTTTTGATTTTTAATTTTACATGTTCGCTCAAAATATCCGCTTGGCGAAATGTTTCACCAAGCCGATTTAAGTCAGTTCTTTTGGGGAACTCTGGGCCTCTTAAAAGGCAAAATGAACAGAGAACAGACTATTTTAGAGATTACGAAAAGTCCAAACGCTCTAGACAATTTTTTAAAGGAATATGGGGTAAACGTCAATGAGACAGCAACCCGACCAAAGGACATACAACCAATCCAAAAACCACATCTAGGGCCAGTAGGGGTCAAAATAAGTCCTTGAACAATGGCCAAACATCCACACCATATGTCAAGCTCTAAATCGCCCTGAAATTTGATTTCAACTATAAATTTCTGATGTCATAGTGTATTGGTGCATGTAAAATAAGTTTATTCTGAGGAAAAATATTTGGAAATTTTTTATCTTCTGTATTAAATTATAGTTTCTGAATAAGCAATTTTGTTGCCAGAAAATGGCTAGAATGCAGGATTTTACACCATTTACAAAAAAATGTATCCCAGGGCTTCCGGGGGCCTTAAGTGGCCCCGGACCACCTGTCGTAAGGCACCTCGCAAGCGAGGTGGCAGGCCCTTAAGAAATTGTGTGGGCTTCCAAAATTAATTTGGTAGGTGCCCACTTGGCCCCTAAAATATTTTCCTTAGGTTCAAACCCTCATAAGGTGATAATTTAAGGGCTTGGTCCACAGCTTTCACCAGGATATCATTGTTTTACTTCCTGGTTTGACAACAACCTGACAGAGGAGAGATAAGCTGTGATATATACATTTAAATAATGTGACAAAATGAAACAAACAAAAAAGATCAAAAGTTGATTAGGTGTTTAAGGCCAACATTAGCAGTTTTTGAGCTACATTGTATATCAAGGCAGGAGAGATAAGCTGTAATATATAAATATTAATAATGTGATAAAAAGAAACAACAAAAAAGATGAAAAGAACTATTTGATCGATTGATTTTGATTGGATGTGTAAGGCCAACTTTAGCAGTATTTTGGGCTATATCTGACCAGGAGAAATAAGCTGTGATAAAAAGAAACCGAAAAAAAAAGATGAAAAGAATTATTTGATTGATTGATTGGGTATTTAAGACCAACTTTAGCAGTACAAAATGTATGTTAGCTATATATCAAGGCGTGAACAAATTTCATAGAATTATTTGAATATATACATTTTTATATTCTCTCAACAACAGGTTGGTACTATTCATGTAGCTGTCCAAATCATCAGAGAAAACACCTTTGAAAACTAAAATTATTTAAATAATATTTTCAATTTTTTAACAGGTTATACGATATAACCTGCTTTAGGACAGCTTATGCTAAATAAACCGTGAATCGGTTTATGAAAAGCATAAATTGCTCCAAACCGGGTAATGAAAGCAGTGATTGGGATTACCACGCGCCCTGTGCCATAGTCGCATTACCCGACGAAATGGCGCATTTCCACATAAAAACTCTGCGTCATATGCTCGCATTCATTTTCTGATGAAGTCAGACGTACATACAGCCAAACCGTTCTGTCAAGACTGCACGGACATAGTCCCATTGAAAATTTTTTAATCCCAATCACTATATCTAATTTATAATTTAGTTTTTATTTCAAAATGATCTGTGAAAGTCCAACATCGATATCTGGTACCTTGTGTACATACAATTTTATACCTTTACATACGGAATTCAGGCTTAAATAAATCGTAAACCAGTTTCAAAAACTAATATATATGATAACCGCAAAGTACAACAACGAGCAACAACGGACTTGTAACACTTTCCCGGTGGGAAGTATCGGATACCGATCAGCATGTCACTTTCCCGTGCTTTTTTTACTTTCCCCGGGAAACGGGAAATGGGAATTTTCATGCATTGCACAGTGTTTATCATGCATATCAGATGGATATTTTTGTCCAGATCAAAGTTTAAGCCAAGAATTAAAAAAAAGTGTTAAGTAAACCTGGATTCGAACAAGTGAAAATTATGAACGAATTTGATTGACAAATATACATGTAGTTATTTCGGAGACATGATTGAATTAAATGCTGCTTATAATCGAGTTCATGAGTTATGATGTTAATTGAAAAAGTAACTGATTTGTATGCAGAATGAATAAAGATGTTATAAATCTTTGTTATTATTTCTCATGTAAAATTATGTCCTTCATCATATTTATTCAAACAGAAGGGTGTGAGTTGTCAGATAGTTTATATATCTCCTCCACCCATGTATTAAAGTATGTTAAATGTTTTTATTCTACATTATTTTTCACACTGGATTTTGGTGCATAGTTCTGTCATTATGGCCCATTCATATCAAAAATGTCCCATTGACAAGGAAGGAAAGGGGGCCATAGTCCCATTGAATTTTTTTTAATCCCAATCACTGTGAAAGTAGAACAAGGATATCTGTAACATTTTCTAAAACTTGTAGTGTAGAGGTTTTTGATTGATTGATTGGTGTTTAATATACAGGTCAATCAACATGTATAGAGTATATAACATTATAACAATTAGGATCCTACCATTATTAAAATAATCTGTGATCCCAATACACAAACAATGAAATTTTCTCCGACCAGAGCCGTGTGCTTACTCCAGTTTCAAACAATACAATTTTATTTTTAACTTTTATCAAACATACATATTGTAGTTAAGCCACAAACCATTAAGTTAATCCCAGTCAGAAAATAACTGTTAAAATTAATGTCACCAATCAGTGCTCCATGTTTGTTTAAACTTCATAAAATATGACATAGTGATCAGGCATCCATACAAGGAGTCAGATGGCTCCTGCCTCCTGCGTGGAAAAAAATTCAGGTGCCAATCAAAAAGTTCAGGAGCCAAATACAAAAATATTTGGTGCCAATTGTCAAATATGTGACACCAAAAAAAAGTTTGTTAATTTTCTTTAGATTATAACAATTGTTTTTGCTGAGAATGTGAAAAGATATATCAGAATTAAGTAAGTAAGTAAGTAATAGTTACCGACTGAGCTCGAGGTGTTCAAGCTAGATGAACACCTGAGCCTGTGCAAATTGTTGTGTGCAGAGACCGTGTAGCGGTCGAGGTGCTCAAAGCACGGGCGAGGGTGTTTATCTAGCTTGAACCCGAAATCGAAGTCGGTAACTGACTTACACTCTAGTGATATTGTTTATAAAAAATCTACCGGTTTGTATTGGAAATTTAATATTACAAGTCTGCAACTTGCACAATGACTGCACTCTAACCTCAGTAAGTATGATTCCTGTATAAATTAAATTCGTTTTAAATTTGGAGAAAAGACGAATTATTCATATTCGTAAATCATTTTTGGATGAAGACGGTGTTTGACACTATATTTTAAAAAGTTTGAATTAACATTCAAGTTCCAATAAAGCCACTGATTTTACAGGTTTTTCTTCATTATTTTGGTGTGTAAGGTAACATGATCTCATTTTGTGGTGTATATTTTCATAATTTTACTCTTTGTCATTTTTATGCACTTGTTATATTATTTATTGGTATAACTTTTGGAAATATTTGACAAAATAGCCGCATGTGTGTTAGGCCCAGACCACAGAGTGACGTCACTTGAACATCTCGGCACTGTGCCAGGTGTTAAAGTGACGTCACTATTTGTCCTAAGACACGTGCGAATTCTTTTGATAAATAGGTATTTCCAGGATCTTGTCAGAAGGGTTCATTTTGTCATCACAATAACAGTCTTTGTGCTAACCCACTTGCCCGAAGCACGGGACAAGTAAAACTGGATTCAAACAAGTGAAAATTATGAACGAATTTGATTGATAAATACACATGTAGTTATTTCGGAGACATGATTGAATTAAATGCTGCTTATAATCGAGTTCATGAGTTATGATGTTAATTGAAAAAGTAACTGATTTGTATGCAGAATGAATAAAGATGTTAAAAATCTTTGTTATTATTTCTCATGTAAAATATTTGCATTAGATCATTGGCAAGTAGAAATATCTAACCACTGGCCGAGCTTGGCAAGTGCAATTCTAATTTGGCGAGTACAATTTTGAAGCAACTAGCCAAAATGGCGAGTGTATGAAAAAAATTGTTTCCTACACTGTATATGTAGCTTAAATAAATCATTTATGAACAGTTAAAATTTTTCAACAAAATCGTAGACAATATGCCTTTAAATAAAGTTACAGGGAAACTTGTAGCAATTTATTTTGGCGAGTCCAGAAAACATTTCTGGTGATTTTTGGCGAGTCCCATTATTGTAAAAATCTAAAATTTGAAAACTTTGGTGAGTTCTAAATGGAAATGGTGAGTACAGGACTCATCTATGACAGGAGCAAAGATATCTGAAATAATCTGATTTTTTTCACAAGCAAAGCATGATTATTTATGCTTGAGTTCTGTATATAAATTAAAAATGCATTATCATTACCTTGCATAAAGTTAACAAGGATTTTAAATCTTGATTGCAGGGCTCACCAAACTTTCGGCGATTTCATTGAAACCAGGACGATAAAATTCCCCCAACTTTGCCAGGCTTGGTGAGCACTGTTGAAGCAACTCTGAAATTTATACAGCTAAAAAAGACTTACAGCACTAAAATCTAACAAATCGTTGAGTTCTTTGTCTGAATGTACATTCATTCTGTCACCAAACGTAGGCCCCATACCATGCATAAATCTGAAACAATACGAAGTTAAAAAGACATTTTAATAAATTGTGTGTATGTCTAGTTGTACACAATGACGTCAGGAATATACAAGTTGTATAAAGGCATCACGATTATGGATAACATTGAATATAAGATGACAGATTGACTCAAATCTAACACATCTGATCAACAATTCTACATTTTCTTAAAATCTTAAAAAAGAGCATACGTAATGTGTTTAAAGTGCAAAAATGACGGTTTTTAATTTTAACAAATTGTATGACGGTGACAACCGATTATAATATCAACAATCAGAGATACTTGTAACTCGTCTAGGTGAGTGCTGGACTCGTCATTTTGTACAAAAATGTAACAAAGAAAGCACTAGGTCTAGGGCGACTCATCAACATTTTATAATACAACAGAGTTATTGAAAAGTGTCCGTTTTATCTGTTTTGCCGACAAAAAATGTGAAAGTCCGATAAAAACAACATAAATATCGGCCCAGATGTCCGATTAAAAAAAAATGTGATGTTTTCATTTTTTTTCGGAAATTCGTATCCGTTCCGCATAATGGTTTTCATATTATAGTGAAGAACCATTCGGAATTCCGATTGTTCTTTCCAATGTTGGATGAGACCCGAGAGCTTCCGTACTATAACAAACAAGCATGGTCGATTAAATTTCACACAGCTGCTGAGACGGGTGTGAAGATGAAGAGCAACAAGGATGCTCAGAACAAAAATAATGAAAAGTACGAAGCCTATAGGAAGCGGTTATTTTTAAGCAGCTGGGCTAGACAGACCTTGGCTACAAAATGAGGACGAAAAATGAATGACTCGCAAAATTTGTGTTGAACATTACGGCCGAATACAGGGATAAGTTTTAAAAATTTGCAGGGCTCAAGTAAAAAATATCTTTTCTTCGCAGTTTCCAAAAATTATTAAATCAGTACAGTATCTGACCATGAGAAAACTTGTGTACATATTGATGCACAAAAACAGGCATTGACACAACAAACAACAGCTCACAAAACTGGCCCCATGTAGAAATAGAAGATGAAATGGAGTATAATTAAAACATAATACATTACAACTGATGTCTTCACTTATTTCATTCTGATTTTCAAAATTTTATTTTTTTAAGTTATTTTGGACTGACAAAAGTTTGTTCGGATTGACAAAATTCTGAAGGGTATCAGACTGAATGACTGACACAAGAAAATAAATTTCAAGAACTCTGATACAAGGATCCCTGCACTATGTTACAGTATATTCAATTTCATAATAATGACCGCCACGATATAACTGAAATATGTTGCAGTGTTTCCCCAAGGTGTTTTTACTTTACAGGACATTCGGGCTGGTAATAGAAAAAATTTTACCAGACCAAACCAACTTTCACCAGACTGAAATTTTTTTTAGAGTCAAAGATACTTACAAAATGTTAATAATTTTGTGCTTGTGGTATTTGATCAGTTAATTCCAGTTATTCTAAGTGCAGACAAGACGAAGATGAGACAAAGAATGATTCTTTCCCCCAGATCATCAAGCAAAACTTTTAATCAAATATTTATTTCTGTCTATATGTATTTTGATTATTGGAATCTTGCATACCTGTGTACCCTCCCCCTTTTTTCTTCTTTTGAAATATTACTGTGACCGAATACCACACAAATGGTAATAACTCATATTTGTGTTATCTTCAGCAAAAGAAAGATATCTCTGCCAATTAGCTGAACGGTCTAACTATACATTTGTATATAGCTAGAGCCTAGATAATGAAATTATATAGCACAAATTGTCATGAACACTGTCAGTCAAAAACGTAGTTATTATTTGTCAGACCTTAGATCAGATTGCAACAATTGAATAAAGTTACTGTAGTTCAAAGTCTATTTTTTAATTGCATAGGCATTTACGTTTGTTTACACATGTATTACATGATGCATGTATGTATGTAAATAAACAGTTCAATAGATTGTAATATTAACCGGGTGTCGAGTATAAAATATCAATGTGGATGGATAAAAATGTGAAGCGTCCTCGTGCATTTTAACGAATTTTGAATGGCCAACACTCACAAATGTGAACATATTAAACATGAGAACTATGATTTATGTCAGAGAAATGAGAAAAAAAATTAATCAAAACTTCGTTTTGCTGAAAGTAGCTTCGGACAAAAAGTGTGGTCAACATTTCCCATAGCACAATGTCGGGTTGCGTCCCCTTTAAAATGGTGCCAATGTTGTTTGTTATTGAACGAAATTAAACAAATCTACAATAGTACAAATGTAGGCTTCAATAGTGAACAATACCATCATCATCAATGACCTTCTGATGAACTATGCAAAATATTTTCTTACCGACAAAGAGCAGATTGTGGCAGTATTAAAACATGAGAAATACAGTTGTAGATAATTACAAAATCGGTCGTCGGACTTTCGGTCCGGAATTCCGATAAACATTATCGGACCATGCTGATTTTCACCGGACATGTCTGACGAACCTTCAGAATCTTTGTTGTTGAAAGTGTAAGTCTAGTGAAAACCTAAAATAATCGTAAGTGTCAAGGAAAATCTAATATAATCGTCAAATTACTGATTTCTGTCAGAAACACAAACGTGCATGCTCATCTACCAATTCAGTCGTTAGAAGGTTGTCCAACGACCAGCTTCGTCTTTATTCAGCTAATTATATAAAATACATGTGAAATCTATGACTAAATCTATGACCGAATATAGAAAAGGGCAGGAATCTAGAACACTGATGTATATATGGTAATATTACAATACCTTTGTTCACATTTGAGGCATATCATCCTTGACATTATAATTACATACAATTGTTTCCCATTTGTTGTTTTAAAATATGAACATGTTGATTTATTGTTATCTAAATATTTTTTGGAGTTGTTTCCAAATATTATGAAAATAGTTTAAACATAAATAGTGATGCTTATTTTTTGTAAACAATTACAAAAATATCAACAAAACGAACAGTCTTCAAAAGACTTTCGAATTTACTGGGCTCGAAAAATTTGACAAAAGTCACTGGTCCGAATCAATTTTCACTGACCGTGGACCACTGCTAAAGTCTATGACTGCGAACAATCAGCTCTCATCTCAAACAAAGCATTGAACATTAAAAACAGAATGACATTGGACATCCAGGTCCTGGCATGGGACAGTCAAAAATATGTGGCAGGGTTAAACCGGTTAATGGAATCCCAACCCTCTCCCTTTTAATTGAATCTCCAACAGCAAAACAGATGTAAACAAGCAAAAAAAAAAACATGCACAGATTCGTTTGTTAATAATGAAACTTTCGACGTTTAATCGGGGAACATGATGTTTTCAAACTCCAATCTCATTCTTAAATTAAAAGGCATAAACCAACAATTTTTTTTAGGGGGGGGTGAATCCATTCAATTTCATTCCAAGTTTTATATCCTCTAAAAATACATGTACTGAATATGTCAATTGAGCAATATAGATAACAAATGTACAGGGGCGGTCGTACTCGTATGGTAGTTTAATTTACAACTACCTACATGTACATGTATGCAATCCGGCAAGGATTACTTGATACAACATTGTGATAAAGTTTGTTAGTGACCTGTGGCAAGTCTGGTTTTCTCTGGTTTCCTCCACCAATGAAATTGACTGTCACGATATAACTGAAATATTGTTGAAAGTGGCGTTAAACGTCATAATCTAACCAACAAATGTTCAATTTATTTTACATTCTAATATGACATCCTTCAAACGCTTTGGGTCCAAACCTGTGGTAAAATATGCTTTTATTGGTATATCACCTGATCGGCAACATCATAATTTGCTTTGGCTGTTATATGAAAATAATTTGATTTGATTTGAATATTTCAATCTGATTGGCTAATCCGTCTGGAGAAAATGTGGTTATACTCGATAACCGGGGTTGGTATTGTGACATTACCAACGTGGTCATCCGCCAACGACAAATTCAAATAGTCACATGAAATAATCGTAATTAAAATCGAGGAATCATTAAATTTTGCTGTAAAAATTAAATTATAAGGAATATTTGAAATTGTTGAACAGATTATACTTGCATAACCTGGTTGGGTCAGTTTACGCTTAATAAACCGCTCGTGGTAAAATATTTGGCATAAAGGGCCAACCCGTGGTAAAATCAGTATATTCTAGCCCCCATGAATTATTTCTTAATTAATTACATTGTAGTACATAAATTTTAATTGATAATAATTTATTGTCAAGCAAGTAGTATTGCAGATACATGTATATTCTACAATATATCACGTAGAAAAACATTGGTATTAACATTGGCCTACGTGTGGAAATTTAGATTGATTGATTGGTTTTTAATGCCAGCTTTGGCAGCATTTCAGCCATATCGTGGCATGAACAAATTTTATATGAAGCATATATAACCACAGACAGCACAGGAAGGAAAAGTAATGGACAGGTCAGGGTCAGGAAAATAGGCCTTATTGAAGTAGTCTTCGTGCTAACCCACTTGCTTGAAGTCCATCAAGTCAAACTGGATTCGGACAAGTGAAAATTATGAAAGAATTTGTTTGCATAAATAGAAAATTATTCTAAATTTGGCTTACGGGCAAGCAGGCGAAAAAAATAAAGACTGTTGAAGTTGATTTGAATATATTAGACCAATGCATTTAAGCAGAGGGACACAATTTGTATAGTGAGCGATCGTTGCTCAAATGCCAAACAAGCAATTTTTCGGCTAAATTTTTAAATGGCGAGAACAAGTTGTATTTCGATGACTTATCCCCATTACATAAATTGACAGTAAGAAAGCGAGATAATTTTTTTTATGTCGCATAAATATTTTCATGAATGAAGTTCACTGTTATTACAACCATCTAAATACAGTAATAATAATTCTTTAGACGTACCCTCCTCCCCCCTTTTTTTAATCCTTTTAAAAATAGAAACTATTTAAATAAAAACTATTTCTTGCATCTAGAATAAATAACGTCCTTTATAAAAACAAATGCTATGCAAAAATATCAATACAAAAAAAAAACACAAACAGTTGTTTGCCATTGATTATATAAGGGGGTGCCGTGTGTTTGTGAATGGTTTGGCCATCTGTTCTGAAAATATGGACTCTTTCCCACGACATAAAGCAACAGTTGGAATATTGTACAGATGGCCAGAACACGTTTGGCAGTTGTACGAGAAAGGCTGTTTTACATTTGTGTCCAGTTTCTGTGTACATTTAAAATTCTGTCCGGATTATTTTTTGGAAATATTGACTGATTCATGTGCAAAAAACGGAAAATGGAACATTTGAAATGGACATCTGATCGGAATGTTTTTTTTAGATGATTCGTAACCGATTTTTGGCAAGTCTAACAGTTCATGGTTGTATAACGGTAGTTTCTTCGTGACAATGGACTATTTCGTGTTGCCAGTATGTAAACTGCTATTATTTGACCACACACATCAAAACGAAGTGAACACCGTTGAAATATGGCGACAGAACATTGACAAAATAGGGGGGTCCTGTCCACGCTGAATCTTACCTTTGCGGGCGGCGATTTTGCCAACCTCCCTGGCGATCATCCAAACCGTCCGAGTTAATCATTCTTATAACTTTACCCTACGAAGAGGGAATCAAATTTTTAACTTCCAGTGAGTTATAAGGACTTTTCGTGCACTTGAAATTAACCCTATCCTCAAAATCCTGACATTGTTCGATATTTCTTTGTCGTGACGGCGTACCAAAGTTGATATTCATCCGCTTAGCGGCTGACATTTGAATTTGGTATTTTTACCTGTTGTTCGTTTCGTAAATTCAACACAAATAATTTATATGCTTAAATTGAACTATAAATTATCACGTTTCATGTGGATATTATATATTAAGTGATAAATTATTGATTTTGTAAGTCACAGGAAGAAGAAACATTTTTGGCCCGCGCACTAATTTTGAAACAGATGTGTAAAGTGGTCAATGTTTTCATCCGAGTTGCAATACTACAACGGGGCTCTAATGGGGGAAACGATTATATACATTTTAAAATTATATCAAAATTTAACATTAACAAAATCTTAAATATTAATATTAAATTCATTTTAGCAAAGGAATTTTTTAATTGTATCACACCACGCCGACATTTTATTTACTATTTTTCGTGCATTGTTACAAATTTGGGTTAGACAAATCCTGTGACGGTGACCTAATCGCTGAAACGTTATGAATGGGGTCAACGTGCACGCTTGAATGAAATAGTTTGGGGAACAAAATTGATGATTTTTGGTGGTTCTGCCAAATTATAAAACACGAGTATGTATATTCGAGGCAAAACGAAAAGGGTTAATGTTGACGCACAAATAACAAGGAGAGAAAAAAGGAAATAATACCATTTCGAGAGAGTTGGATATATTAAGTCGAGTACCCACAGGAGCAACTGAAAAAACAAATACAACGTTACCGTGGCGTCAATTTCTATTTTTTACCTGTAGACACCCCCCCCCCCCTTTCCGCACCCTCCCATGGAGAATCATACTGGCTATGGCCATGGTTTAATTAATATTTACATATTTGGTGGGGAAGGGGGTATCGCATGCAAATTAAATTCATAATACAGTTCTTTTCAATATTCGATTGTTTAGGGAACTGCCCTTTAAAAAAAGGGGGGGGTTTGTTTTTTTATGACAAAATAATTTGTCTCCAGATTTTGTATTTTGTATATAAAAATATCTTAACCTGAAACATGCAAACATGAATATTTTTAACCTGATGTTTTCGGCAAAAAAAAAACTTCTGATTTTTATTTCGTGTGGAAAAAAGACTCGGTTGGGTGGGGATAGCATACAGCCTCCTTTCTCCGTAAAAGTATAATGATTGGTCCCTTGTCAAGAAAAAAGCTGCCAATCGTAGGAACAAACAATACCCATCAAATATATTCTTTAACATAAATGTCAAACTTGACATGAATTCCAGACCTACATGTATTCAATAATTGTGTCCGCCCAATAAACAAAACTTTCCCCACTACTTCGCTTTAAATTTGAAAAACGCCCATAAAAGCAGAATGAGAATTAAAATACAAGTATTTACATGTGACTGTGAGATGGATTTATTTTCGGTATATTTAAAACAAAATAAACTAAACAGATAAAATTATTAATTCTGCAAAAAATGAAATGTAAATAATTGAGGGGGAGGACAGGGGGTAGTCTTCTCCTTTCTCCCACCCTCTCCTCATTTTCCCCCACCCTCTCCTCCTTTCTCCCACCCTCTTCTCCTTTCTCCTACAGGAAAAATAAATCTCCCTATGAAAAAAAGTTAAAAAAAAAGTTTTGTTCATTTGTAATAAAAATCTTGTAAACGTGAATTCAAAATCCTCATTTCATCAACGGAACGTCTTGTTGATTATTGATCATTAATGTTATCAGTTTCATCTTTATCGTGAATTATGTTTATGTATTCGATTAAATGATAATGTTTCATTACCTTTCTGTCATTTTAGATCATTTAAAAAAAAAGATCTAGTTTTTTGTTTCCTCATTTTCTCCTTTGATCTCCTTTCTCCCACCCTTTTTCTCCTTTCTCCCACCCCTTCTCTCCTTTCTCGTTTCTCCTTTCTCCTACCCCCTGTATCCCTGTCTCTCTCCCCCTGTCCTCCCCCTAATAATTAGCATTAAATATTGCTCTTTTTTTTGCATTTTATTTTTTTCATTTTTTTTACTGACTTTTATTATGTAATTTTCGCTATTAAAAAAAAAGATAAATAAAATGTACCAAATTAGTGAGTAACAAAATATTACACGTTAATTACAACGTAGTTAGATGTGTATGCGTTAGAGTCATGGTCTTTAACGCCACTTTCAACAATATTTCAGTCAAGTTATATCGTGGCGGTCAGTTTTAATGGTGGAGGAAACCAGAGTATCTGGAGATAACCACCGACCTGACGCAAGTCACTGACAAGCTTTATCACGCAGTGTTGTATCGAATACACCTCGCCTTGAACTGGGTTCGAACTCACAACTTTAGTTGTGATAGGTTCCGATTGCATAGGTAGTTGTAAATCCAACTACCATACGATGACGACCATGATATGCGTGAGACTTTAAGTTATCTATACACTAACATTTCGAACAAAAGTTCAGCCAAGCAACTCATTTTAAAAATCAGATTTATTTGTTTAATAACAAATGTGTAATGATGTTGTGCCTCTTTGACCAAGATCTACACCACACCCAACACAAAAACCGCGTCGGTGGCGTAATGGCTAGCGTGCTCGCCTCGAGTGCGGTAGATCGAGGGTTCGAGCACCAGGTCGGATCAAATCAAAGACTATAAAATTGGTATTTGTTGCTTCTCCGCTAAGCACGCAGCATTAATGAGAAAGAGCAAAAACTGGTTGGCTCGGAATCAGAATAATGTGTCCAGTGGAGCGACATGTCTAACCGCGAACTTTTGTTTCAATGAGCTAGCACTATAAAAATCAAACTCAGCGTGTTGGTCTAGAACAAAGCGGACCTCATCATCATCGTCTCATTGAAAATTGACTTGCTCGCGCCATGATATAGCTGAAAAATTGCTGAATTAGCGTTAAACCACCAGCACTCACTCACCCAACACAAATGTCGTTCATGTAACCGTTTGACATATAACACAGTCGGTCCTAGGAAATAACGGAATGTGAGAAAATCAGCAAGTCGGCTCCACACCGGGACATCACTCACCAGACAAGAAGGATCACGTGTGCCGACTGTCATCACTTTGTGTCCGTCGTCAGTATTACACATTTCCTATCCTGAACTTGACTTGGGTCCACTGTAGGGTAGGGCATTTGTACTGTAGCTAAATTTCCGATTTCTGAGAACATGTGTGAGACTTCCGTTCGATAACAAGTTAACGTCAAAAAGTTGTGATTTTGTTATTGAAAATTGATGAATGTGGAAGGGAACTATGTAGCTCCACTCGGACACATTATCCTGATGCCGATCCAACCATGGGGCCCGGGTGGCTCAATGAGTTAGGTCTTTGGATCTAACAACTCATGCAAGCCTATCACCTGACCAATACGGCGGGGGTTCGCGCCCAGCTTTGTAAATTACAAAAAATGGTGCACTCGACTCGCACTAAAACTGGTCGCCATGATATAGCTGAAATATTGTTGAAAGTGGCGTTAAAACACAAAAAATCAAAAAATTAAATGCGATCCAACCAGTCTTTGTTTGTTCTTCTTTATGTGCTGTATGGTTAGCGGAGCAACAACTACAATTTTATAGTCATTGCTTTGACCAATTAAGACTCGAACCCACGATCACGATAACCATTGCATCACCTTGTCTCATCTAGAAATCACGATCACGATAACCATTGCATCACCTTGTCTCATCTAGAAATCACGATCACGATAACCATTGCATCACCTTGTCTCGTCTAGAAATCACGATCACGATAACCATTGCATCACCTTGTCTCGTCTAGAACTCACGATAACCATTGCATCACCTTGTCTCGTCTAGAACTCACGATCACGATAACCATTGCATCACCTTGTCTCGTCTAGAAATCACGATAACCATTGCATCGCCTTGTCTCGTCTAGAACTCACGATCACGATAACCATTGCATCACCTTGTCTCGTCTAGAAATCACGATAACCATTGCATCACCTTGTCTCGTTTAGAACTCACGATCACGATAACCATTGCATCACCTTGTCTCGTCTAGAACTCACGATCACGATAACCATTGCACCACCTTGTCTCATCTAGAACTCGCGATCTACCCCACTTGAGGCGAGCGTGTTGACCATTTTACCACCGATGCGGTTGCGAGAACCATATAAAAAAATGCATGTCTCTGCTATAACTAAATCCATCTGTTTCAAATAAATATACCCGAGCACGAGTAGTACGATATGCGCAAAATTGGTACTCTAGTGTTGAAGACTTCGAACATTTTCTGTTAGAATGTCCTTCACCATTAAGAATTCGCTGTCACATTTTTCAATGTACATATTCCCTGCCTCATGTCATAATCAGCTCCATGGTATTAATTTCATGCAACTGTTGCCAAGTGCCAAACGTCAGTTTATTGTCTGTGATATTGGCTATTCTTTTAATAATGATATAGGTTTTTTTTTATAAGACCATGGGAAAGTTTATTTCTAAATATATTTTGATGCAAGAAATGTTGTATTATGTTTTGTTTTATCTTGTAATGTTTTAACATTTACTCTACTGTGATAAAGTTTGTCGGTGACTTGCGACAAGTCTGTGGTTTTCTCCATGTACTCGCGGGTTTCCTTCACCAATAAAACTGACCTCCATGATATAGCAGAAATATTGTTGAAAGTGGCGTTAAACACAACATCCATAACTCTAAAATAAACACAAACTCAGATTAAAAATGTTATTGCCATTAAGTAAACAGAATTGTGACAAACGCATACACTGCCAAATTTTGGTCCTGGTGCCTTTTATTTTTGAGGCAAAAATGTAGCGGACTCCATATTTTCGGAAAGTTTGGATCCGCCTCTTTGGTGGTTTTGGTGGTGGTTCCTTCTACAACCGCTACGATATAACTGAAATATTGTTGAAAGTGGCCTTAAACATATCTGAAGCTATGCCGTTGTAAATATATCACCTTTGAGATGAAGGAATTTAAAGTTTAGATGTTCACTTATAATTAAACCCCAGAACGACCAGATAATAGTAAGAATAATATATAATGCTGATTGTTGAACAGCGATCTGTACAAAACCATCATTCGGGTTAAGAGAAATTCCAAATGTTGATAAAATACACACCGTCGCGATCCTATCTTACAAATTTTCAACTTTCAGACATATAAAGGGGAGTAATTCGTAGTATATTGGGTGGAAAGTGGTAAACACAATGGTAAGTGGTATGGCTTTATCACAGTTCAATCCCGTTATTTAGTGAACACTGCAACTACTCGAAACCGAAGAGCAAGATATTGATTTCATGGATATTGTCTCAATGTCAGACTCCATTCAGTGTTTATATATGAAAATCTACATAGGCTCTCTACGGTTAATTAATAGGGAGAGTTTTTACAATTATCGCGTTTCTTTAGCAAAAAGACATTATTGGCGACAGTCTGATACCGGTTATTTTATCTCAAACATACCGACTGATTCCCGTTATCACATTGAATATAATTCTTCATACTTGATTTATTTGTTAAGCAAACATTCTTATTGGACTGAAGCAATACAAGACAAACGATTGATTGGTATTTAACGTCAACTTTAGCAGTATTTAAGCTATAGGCCTGTTTTTTAATTCTCAAACTTGTTTATGGTTGAAAACAACCTGAAACATGTTTAAATCATGAACCATAAACATGTTTAAGGTGGATAAAAGCGCAATGGTTGAAGAACAATATTTAAGAGAAATTTTATAGTTCATTGATTATTTTTTAACAAAATAAAATTAATTCGTCATTGACAAATAAAACAATTCAACTGTTAAATACACAAACAAAACAAAAACAACACAAAAAAAACCAACAACAAATAAAATAATTTAATTCTTTATAAACAAATACAACAATGCAGAATGTCAATAAACAACTTGGAAATGGGTCTATAATACACAGATGTTCCTAAATAACAAGGTTCAAACATATTCAACCGTTCAGATGGTCTTTAACCATTTAACCGCATGGTTAAAACCACACCGTAAAAAAAAAACACTCAACCGTTAAAAAAAACACTCAACCGTCAAAAAAAAAAAAGGTTTAAAACCAGGTTAATGGTTAAGAATTAAAAAGCAGACCTATAATTGATCATATGTCAATACAAACTAAAGGACATTCAAGTTTTTATTTATACTACAGTGTATATCTACATGTATATATATAATACAAATGTCAAGCAAGCTGAGAAATTTAATAAAAATCGCACAGACAAAAGGTCGAACAATAAGTTGGAATTTAACTATTGTGTCGAGTACACCTTTCACCTATCATTGATAATTGATGTGTGTGAATATTCACCATTGCTAATTACAATTTGTTTTCATATAAAAATAAATGATAATGTAAGTAACACGAGGTTCAATTACTGGATCATGATTTTTTAATCGTCTGTATTCAGCTCCCAGAGAATCAAAAGGTCAGTTTCTATCTAAAATGGTGACATATATTTTTTATCGTCATTGAATTATTTAAAATGATAGCACAGTGATATCTACGAGCTACGGAAGCGTATACGGGGCAATCACACAAACAATTAAAAGTCAATGTTTCGACTCTTTTTTTAATACAAATATTTCGACATTTTAATCTTGAAATTTCGACTTTTTTAAATCTCTAAAGTTCGACTGCCTTTCGTCCAATCCGATATTGTCTGTACATAACATATACCATATATTTATATGCAGTGGCGTAGCAAAGTGTTACAGAGGCGAGGGTCAATCTTTGGAAATGGATAGGAAAGCAGGGAAAGCTTTTGGAGTGGACAGAAAGGGAGAAAGCTTGCAAAACCGACAAGCAAAAGAAAGAAAAACACACAAAAAAATGTAAAACATCTTAGGTAACTTAACATTTTTTGCTTTTATGCAGAAAATGCAGCTACTAACAAACTTTTTGCCATAGAAAGTAAAATAGTTTACCATCTTCCCCACTTTCCAAAGTGTTGATGGCAAGGGCCCTCCTATGTCCCTGGTTGAAATGTAGTGTGTTAAGGGGCTACGCTGCGCAGTGGACTTCGGAATCTTCAAGTGGGTTCAAGGCTGGTTGGGATGGTGTAATCCGGGGGTTGAAGCAAACGATAATTGGCACATGGAAATTTGTAATAAAATACAATCCATGTATTTTATTTGAATGTTTGAACAGTAACACAATTTGTCAATTACTAAAGTGCCAAATAAATGTCCATAATTCATGAAAGTGGCAATTACCCATGCGTTAATACCTCCGCTATGAGCCTTCCAGGAGTTCACCCAACCAGGGCTTTTAGCAAGACGATCGTCAAGTGGTGTCTTTCAGACCCAAGCTTTGGGCCTCTATTTTGTTCTTTCCCGGAGTTTACCCAACTTGGCCTTTAAATCAAACCAACCTCTAGTCTATAGCTTCAAGCACACTCAAGATAAACAATAGTATTCCGGTAGGTAAATGTCCACTGGTGTCTGTAAGCTTCTATTGTGGGTCTTCTAAGAGTTAAGCCAACTGGACCTTTTCCACCACTGCCAAGTTGGAGAAAACTATTGCCGTATGAGATTCTTTAACTGACTTGCTTGTGTGAAATAATAGGCTCTGGGAGCACGTTGTTGCTCACCAGAGATGTTAGGTAAAATGTTGTCTTTTGAAAGGAAATTGCGAGAACAAACTTGGCATTAATTCTGCAGTCATTATATCATTTTCCATACGATAATTAGTTTTTTTTTGTATTATTCATCTTTTGTGTATATACAAATAACAGTCTGCTGATACCCAATCCATGTACATAGAGAAGAATGATTAGAAACGGTACCCGATACGACAATATACCAATACGAGGAATACATGCTTTAACGTGACCACCGTGGACCAGTGCTACTCCCCTACAACTAGCTTCGATTTTACACAGGTACTCGGGGACGGAATCAATCGTAACTACTCTGCCATTCTCGCTACCCTGCAAATAACCTCGTATGCATTAGGCGTATAAATCGTACTACTTTTCACATGAAAGTTTGATAAAGTTATATTTTAAACAATTTCCTATATTTCAATTATTTTCATGGATAAAAGTTAAAGTTTTAATTAGTTTTGCATGATTAAAAATTTTACTTAGTAAGTCTTCCATATTGGATTTTCGTGGATTATATTTTTGTGCGGCTTATATATAATTAACCTCCGGCAAACAATTTAAGAAGAATTTCTCCTATCTGCATACGAGGTTATTTGCAGGGTAGCGAGAATGGCCGAGTAGTTACGATTGGGACGGAATCTGTCCCCTTTTGGTAAAAATTCAATACTATTTATACCACGGCTTTCCGAGTTAAACGTTTAAATAATGGAACACTCACGTATCTGTAAGGACTGTTAACAGACGGTTCAGTGAGCAGCTCCTAGGCGCAAGGCGACCCATAAAACTCGTTAGGTCATCGGCGGGCTCGATGGAATTGGTCACGTGACCATCTCCGTTGGAATATTCGTAATTGGAAACGAGTCCATTGGTCAGACGTCTCGTGGATGGCCGCGTTGAAATCTGGAAGCATAGAAACCCTGCATTTCATGACGGGAACGTGATGGGTACAACAGTGTTCGGTGGCGGCGTTGTAACTCTCTGGGTGCTTTTCGTGTGGAGTTGCATACCGCGACAACGTGCTTTATGCACACGTTGTACCCCATTTTGATAATCATCCATTGGCTGACAGGCCAATCTTTATGGACGATAACGCCAGACCGCACAGAGCCCGCATTGTAAGAGCATCCTTGCAGCAAGAGGCGCTTGACGTATTTCAGTGGCCTGACATGTTCCCTGATCAATATGAACCTAATCTAGCACGTATGGGCTTTATTGACCGTAAAGTAAACAAACGTATTCCACAATGTTAAAATATTAATGAATTAACAAGCAGTGATTTCTAAAAGAGAGGCTTCGTCGCCTAGTTCGTGGAATGAATAGGCGAGCGCGGGAGATTTGGTATAAACGTGGTGGTTATACATTCGCTACTGAGTAAATGTGGGCGAAGCCTTCTCCACACATTCATTCAAAAGTTCCGAAAAAATTATGACTCGTCCGTTTTCTTAAATTGTTGAAAAACCAAATAAAACTTTTTTGACGTTCCGTAATGTCCGTGTTATCTCCCCTTTGCCACTTGTAATAACCATGCAACAATTTTATTTCATAATCCGCTTCAAATACGATTCAAATTGTAGCCCGGGATCTAATCCATAAAGAAATATTACCAAAAAGCATTTCGAGTTCAGCTTTTTTCGCTTTTGATTAAAAAAAAAATAAAAATAAATACTGGGTGACTCTTAACTTTTGTCGAAGTATTTATTTATATACTAAATTTTTTTTAGTGTATCAGATTAATGTATAAATCCATTTATTCATTTATATAATTTAGGATCTTGGTGTAAAATATTAATGAATTGAATTGAATTTAATAATGTAAAAGAAGAGCTTGAAAATACCAAAGGGGTAATCAGAATCTGTATATCGAAGAACAACAGACAGCACAAAGGTCAAAAGAAAATGTACAAAAGGACAAACAACGCTCTACAAAGCATATACATAAAACTAAAGGTCGAGTATCGAACCCCATTAAAAACCGGAGCTGAACTCAGTCGCTGTGGAGGACTATCCCATTTAAGAAAAGATGATTTTTTAAAGAAAGGTAAAGTAAAGTAATTTTTATTTATAGTCGGAAGCATATATCCAAATACAACATAGATAAATATTCCATTAAGATTCAAAGAAAACATTACTAATTTATATTTTTATTACTTTAATTGCTAGTTTATGCGATCAGATAGTGAAAAACACCGATAGGACATCACGCATGTGCTAAATATAATTGTGCTATTTAGAGAATGGCTTTGCTTACAAAGCGAAAGCAGCACGCCATATTAGAATATATGATAACGAGCATATTCCCTCTTTGCGGAAAATGGAGTTATCGTTATTCAATATTCAGTACGACAGGGTATATATTTACCAAAGACAACAACGCTGTTCAAACAACAAACATCTGCGTCAATAAAATATTACATTGTCATCAACTGTCACAAATTATGTTGCAAACAGAATAGAGAAATCAGTGCGTTGGTATCGCCATAATATTGCTAACAAATTGCTCAGTTGGCGCGAAACAATAATCGTCCACTAAATACGAACCTTCTGAAGCACCTGAGTTCACCCCCGATTTTTAGTGGGGTTCATGTTACTCGATCTTTAGTTTTATGTGTATGTTTTGTAGATCGTTGTTTGTCCTTTTGTCCTTTTCTTTTAGCCATTGTGTTGTCTGTATCTTCTATATACAGATTCTGATTACCTCCCTTTGATATCTTCAAACATTTCTTGCAAACAGAATAGAGAGACGTTAACATCACCGGGTTGATATCGCAATAATATTGCTGACAAATTGGTCAGTCAGCGCCAAACAGTAATCATTCACTCACTATGAACCTTCTAAAAAGTCAATAACGAAAGTAGGTTAATACGCTGTGTGATGTTGGGTTATTTATGGAAGTAGACAGAGAAAGAGAGAGAGTCATTCTTGACACTCGATAATAATATTGGTTGTTCACACATAAATACGTCAAAGGTTATAACGAGAAGCAGGTTAATATTGTTTTCTTCAGTTTGTTGTATATTTTGGGCTGTTCTGTCATCACCACAAAAGGTGTGAGGTCGAATCTCGCTCATGGCGATGTGTACTCCTACATTATGTGATAAAGTTTGTCATTTTGTTTTTTCAATTTTTTTTCCGTAGACAACATTGATGAAGTCAACTAAGTAAATGATTTATTGATTGATTTTTGGTGTTTAACACCACTTTCAGCAATATTTCAGCTATATCATGGCGACCAGTTTTAATGGTGGAAAAGCCGGAATACCCGGAGAGAACCACCGACCACGGGCAAACAACCGGTAAACATTATCAGTTGCGCCTGACAGTCGAGTGCACCCTTTTTGTAATTTACAAATCCGGGTGCGAACCCACGCCGTATTGGTGATAGGCTTGTATGAGTTGTTAGGTAATCCAACTACCTAACCCATTGAGCCACACGGACCTCTATACAACATTGATGAAGTAACGTAGCTAACTCTACTTTGGTCAATTATCTTCATTGTCTTTCATTATCTAGATGACATATTGTACTCGAAACAACATTGTGTGATAAGGTTTGTCAATGACTTGCGTCTGGTCTGTGGTTTTCGCAGAGTACTGTTCAGTAACTTTTGTTTTTGAAGTCGAGTTCTTGCCGGCATTAAGTCCCATTCGGAAGTTTTTGGACAGATGTCGTGTGTCGATGAAGTGCCTATCGCCACTAAAGTTGTGAGTTCGAGCCCCGTTCATGGCGAGGTGTACTCGATACAATATTATGCGATAAAATTTGTCAGTGACTTGCGACAGGTCGGTGGTTTTCTCCTGGTACTCCAGGTTCCTCCACCAATAAAACTGACTGCCACGATATAACTGACATATTGTTGAAAGTGGCGTTATACACCATAACGTTAACCCTTATCTCTGCGGGAATCACACAGAATTAAGGAGTAAGAGGAAACACTATTTGGGTGTTCGAGTCTAGTGACCTATTTATCGATGTATTGTTGTTTCGGTGAGTTAGTAGTTAAACAACAATCACTCACTCACTCTTTCGAAATCCGTCGGTGGTTTTGTCCCGGTACTCCGGTGGTCTCCTCCAATAAAACTGACAACCACTATATAACTGAAATATTGTTGAAAGAGGCGTTACAAACCATAACACCCTCCCTTAATCCATGTATTTATAACAGAAAAACATATCATAGAACTAACAGTCAAAACCTAGCATCACCTCTCTGTACAACAAAGCATGCTGGATAAGAGAACTGGGTATCATAACACCCTACCATAGAACTAACAGTCAAAACCTAGCATCACCTCTCTGTACAAAAAGACTGCTGGATAAGAGAACTGGGTATCGCAACACCCTACCACAGAACTAACAGTCAAAACATAGCATCACCTCTCTGTACAAAAAGACTGCTGGATAAGAGAACTGGGTATCGCAACACCCTACCACAGAACTAACAGTCAAAACCTAGCATCACCTGTCTGTACAAAAAGACTGCTGGATAAGAGAACAGGGTATCGCAACACCCTACCACAGAACTAACAGTCAAAACCTAGCATCATCTCTCTGTACAAAAAGACTGCTGGATAAGAGAACTGGGTATCATAACACCCTACCA
>MJUT01050762.1:13191-43427 GCA_002080005.1 Gigantidas platifrons | reverse complement strand
ACAGAACTAACAGTCAAAACCTAGCATCACCTCTCTTTACAAAAAGACTGCTGGATAAGAGAACAGGGTATCATAACACCCTACCATAGAACTAACAGTCAAAACCTAGCATCACCTCTCTGTACAAAAAAGACCAGTTGCTGTTCAATCAGTTCAGCCAATCAAAAAGCCCGTTAGAACTCTCTCGTATTTTCTAGTCTGTGGTGTTTGTGAATGATGGAAAGTGGATTTCTTTCAAAATCAGACTTAAAGGGCATATAAATTGGCGAAAGGTAAGAAATTTTAACATTTTGAATGGGTGAAAACTGAAAGTATTTAGACAGTCAAAATGACTCGTTTACGCATGGGAAAGTCTGTACACAGATGTGAAGTGGCGACCCATCTCGTGTACGACTTAGATTTTCACGCCGTTTTGTATTGGTACCTCAATTTAACACGACCACTTAAAAAAATGGAAGCAAGTGAGTTCCTCCCCTTGTATTATATAGTAAAAAAAATTTCGGACGCACCTAGCCCCTGTGTCTCTGTGTGCAACAGAAAATCGAAAAAAAAAATAAACGTCCAAATAAAGAAAATAGACCATGGAAAAGCGAATATATGCACAGGCATTTGACCGATGGACCTTAATTTCCCCGTGTTTGCCACGGGGCTACGTATCGGTCAAGTGCCTGTGATATATGCACACAAGAGACAGAATAATTCGGTCTACTGTTTATACAGTAGCCGTTGAAAATGCACCACATTCGCACGAAACTCCTGTATTTGTTTTTATTTTCGCATGTAGTTAATTTCACGATATTGGTAATATCTTCAAGTTCATAGCTCGTTATGTTCGTGATAATTTGAAGTAGACTTTAGCTGAAAATTGTTATTTTTTATATTAAATTGTGTTGTTGACGGTGTCGTATGAAAATCGTATGTAAATTACCTACCGGAACACAATACATTAGCAGTAACGGTAACTCTTAATATAATACACAATAATTTTGCAGTTGTAAAGTTGTAATTAATTTGATTGAGTTTCTGTTTATTTTTTTAATTTATATAATTTAAACTCCACAAAATGTCCTATGCTACTCAGTGTTGTATAATTATACACATCAACTTTTACAAATAGACGTGTTAAATTGGTAATTATTGGCTTGGGTCATTGAATGGTTCAAACCAGTGTATTCCACAGGCATTTGACCGATGGACCTTAATTTCCCCGTATTTGTCATGGGGGTACGTATTTTCAGGGCTAGTAACGATGTAGGGCCTCTATTTAATTGTGGGTCCTGGGTCCACACGAATACTAGAACAATACTCAAGGTAAGAAACAAAATTGTAAAACAAACCCGGAGGTCGACTTATTTTCTGTTACGCGGCACGCGATTGGTCAATTCTTTTCCGGAAATTTGCCTTGACCAATCGCGTGCCGCGTAATAGAAAATAAGTGGTCGACCTCTGTGTTCGTTGACAATCTGTCTTGGGAACAGATAGTCGGGTATATATGCAAATTAGTACGAATATGAGAGTAAACCAGTGGCACAACAGCTGATGGGGGTCCACAAGGTTAGTGCATTCCATCCGTTTATTTTTCAGAAATCAGGGAAATCGACAATAATAAGAAAATTAGCAGTACGCCGCCATTTTCAGTGATTTTGTTTCTTACCTTGTGTATTTTTCTAGTATTCGTGTGGACCCAGGACCCACAATTAAATAGAGGCACTACATCGTTACTACACTAGCCCTGAAAATATGTACCCCCGTGGCAAACACGGGGAAATTAAGGTCCATCGGTCAAATGCCTGTGGTGTATTCCATTTGCCAGTAAAGTTATTGATTATAATTCCAATTTGTAAAGTAGGATTCTGGATCCTACTGAATTCCAATTTGTACTGTAAGATATATATCAAATATAAATAAAGAACAAAAAGAAAAAGAAACATATACACGAATACATGTTAAAGAAAAGAAATGACAAATCAAATAGGAAAAAGCCATATATTAAAGAAAGGCATACATGCCAGGATGATATTGATAACGAAAATACACAAGAGAAAAAAAATTCAGCCTGGGGCACACGCAATCTAATTAAAATTATATCTCCGCACTTGCTCCCTATTTTCTATCGGTTGTTTTGTAATCGCCGCGTGAAAGCGACTACAAAACAATCGATATAGAAAATAGGGAGCAGAAATGCGGAGATATAATTTTATTATATAGATAGGTGTGAATTATGGAGATTTATCCGTGAAATAAATTCCGATATTTCACATGTGAAATATCAGTTTTTTCCCGCCAGAACTACTTTTAGACAACTTTAAGTGTAGTGGTTACGTCCCTTGTTGTGTTACGGTGAATACACACATGATTGTAAACTGAAACAATTAAACAAATGAAAAAGTTTTAGTACTTTTATAAATTATTTTAATTGAATCATTTTATTGATACATTAAAATCGAACACTTGCTTATTCTAAATCGAATCATTTCACTAGCATAAAACAACAGATTTAAATATAAACAAACAACGGCAATGTTAAAAGTGCATTGTAGATTGTCAGTTTCCTAATTCCTTTCACCACCCCTTTTGAATGAAAAATCGTCTGCTTTGAACAATCGTGAAATTTAAAAAAAAAAAAAAAATGTCTGATCATTTTGACGCATATACGGCAGCTGTGAGTCTCCAAATTTTTAGAAGAAAATGATTTTGACTTGGAAAATGTGGAAATGCAAGAATTTAATATTCTAGATGTCCAAACAAATGTTCCAAATTCCAATGGCAATACAAATGAAAATGTATATCAAACTAAAGCCCAGTCGGGTAGATTTCAAAACGTTTCATTTGAGGACATTGATTCATTCCTTAGTTCGAATTTTGTTACACATGAAATACACACGACTCGGACAATAATAACACATCGTGCCTGGTTCCTCAGATAAATCGGACTGACATTAGTCACAATTGCAATGAATTTTTCCACAACAACTTTACAAATCCGCCCATATTCAAATAAAATTCAGAAACTCGTCCTTCATTTAAATTTCCAATGTTTTTCATCGAAGCGACAACACTTGAATGTGCGGCCATATTGATTACACACTATCATTGCTCGTAGATTCATACGCGTGGAATGAAATATACAAATTAAATAAAATAATATAAAAGACATTTTGGAAGTCTATATAATAAACAGTATAACTAATCATAGATTTTGAATATCAAAATAAGACCACTCGTGACCGAATACGCATTAAGGATTAAACTCGTGGACGGAACAAGTTCCGCCCACTCGTTTAAATCCTTATGCGTACTTCGGTCTCTCGTGGTCTTATTTTGATATTCAAAATCTACGATTAGTTATACTATATTTAATTAGATTGGGGCACATATTGCTTAAATATTAATAACTTTAATGGATTTGCACAGTTTTGTTAGCTTGACTTTGAACTTTCGGTTAATACACCCTTTATAGTGTCTTAAATATCAATGTCCAGTCTGATTGACAAAACTTTGTATTTGTAGTCGTATATATTTATTTTCACGAAAACATTTCTGTCGCAAAATTAGTGAAAATAAATACACCACACAAAATGTACAAATACAGCATTTTCACTGCCCTTTTCAAAACTGCATTCCTTGTACAACTCGCGTTTGAGAAAAAAAATCGGAATTCAAATTCGATGTTGCCCATCACAGACTTTTCAGGTTAAGGGTTAAGGTGATCGTGTTGAACCCTACTTTCAACAATATTTCAGTTATATCGTGGTGGTCAGTTTTATTGGTGGAGGAAACCGTCAGTTTTATTGGTGGAAGAAACCATCAGTTTTATTGGTGGAAGAAACCGTCAGTTTTATTGGTGGAGGAAGCCGTCAGTTTTATTGGTGGAAGAAACCGTCAGTTTTATTGGTGGAAGAAACCGTCAGTTTCATTGGTGGAAGAAACCGTCAGTTTTATTGGTGGAAGAAACCGTCAGTTTTATTGGTGGAGGAAACCGTAGTATCCGGACAAAACTACCGATCTGCCGCAAGTCACTGACAAACTGTATTACATAATGTTGTATCGAGTACATCTCGCCTGAATGGGATTCGAATTGTGTTGCATGTGTCTTTACGTTCTGTGTTCCTTGTTGTGATGTCCGTTACGATTTCTGCAAACATAAGCACAATGGCACGATGGCCCCTCTACCCCCGATACGAGTACTATAAAGTAGTGATTTAGAACATTTGTTCTTCTGAAAAGCTGCCTAATACTACACCCTTTTTTTTTACATTGTATGAAGCTTTTTTTTGTATTATTAAAATCTTGTTTGACTTGCTTTAACAAAGGAACCTCTAAATCACTAAGATCATTTCTTCATGATCAATTACCAAGTTCAATTTGTCTGACAAAAACTGCATAAAAATCTAGTAAAGCTTTCCATGAATAAATTGAGCTATAATAAACCATTTTCTTCAGTAAATTTAATCTCGCTTTACGTTCAAGAGATTATAAATCGTTTTTGAACTTATAATTTCTATCTAAATCCTTTTTGAACTTACAATTTCTAATTAAATTTTTTTTCTTATAATTTCTAACTTGCCAGTCACAAATAATTTTAAATCAATGATTTGAAAAGTTACAGACTTGTTAATAAATTCATAATGTATGCTGTTTGAGGATTTCAACATTAACCACTTCAAGTCGAACACTCCCGATTGCATCTGTGCAAGTTTCTCTTTCATGTACAATGCTGTCTGCTAATCAGACACACCTAAGAATTTTATCTGCTCTATACATTCATAAAGAAAATACATTTTGTAGAAGGGTGTAGAATAGCATCTTGTATATCAGACGAAATATTTTTTTCTGAAGAACATGGCAATGATTCCAAAAATTAATGGTCAAAGTGACCAACCCCCCCTTTTTTATGGGTGAACACGATGTAGGCTAATTAAACCCACCTCTGGTACAGATGTTGATCTCAAATAGTTTTGCAAACACACCAAAATATAGCTTAGCATAACCAAAATTGTATCTATATGAGAACTTTCATGATACCCTGAGATGCACCCTTAGCTAAATTCTCGTTCTTCTCACAACAAATTCACATAAAAAGAATTTTTCAACTTGTAATCGTAAAAAGATTAGCACCAAAGCAAAACTTCAAAGACAATTTTTTGAAATAATGCTGATGAGTCTATAATTAGCAAATGTGTCTAATTACCCTACATGGCTGTATAAATCACTTGACTACGTTACAACGGCTGACCGTAACATTATCAACAATATTCTTCAACTAATATTGTTAACCAAAGGACAGATATGTCGAGAGCCTAAATGCATAAATTGGAAACATAACACTGATATTTTCCTGGATACTTGAGGGTTTATACCAGACAAAGGACAAAGCGAAAAAGATAAGACAATTCATGGATACTCTTTCCGCATGGATGCTGAAGTTGTGAGGTCGTATAGACTAGAATTCAAAACCGTAATGAGCTAATTATCACCAGTGCATCATCGATCTTCATAGAAACAAAAGCTGTAAAACATCTGTCTTTCCTCCACGACAAGTATATTGTTGTCCCTGCAAGGCACCTAACTATATCGGTTTTTTTTATGTCAAGAAATGAAAAAAAAAACATCATACTGTCGGAACAATTCAACAATCAAATATCAAATCGGCAACATCGATACCCATAATACTCAAATACACGACCGCTCTCTTTCCTGACTTGGTACAGGCACTTGAATGAAAAGTGGCGGGGTTAGACTAGTTGTATGGGTCCAAACCTTGATTAAGTTCATTTATTAAGGAGTATGCTGTCACATATTATTAATTATATGCGTACCTTGTCTATGCTATATGAGTGCTTTAACTTGTTTACTATTATAAGTGTTTAATTTGTACGTATGTATTTGTTGTTTTTACCTGTTTTGTTTATTTTTGTGCTGTGTATGTCGGTCAAAAGCTCACTAGAGCTTGAATTGTATTTGTTGTTTTTGACATGCTGACTTTAAATAAAACCTTATTACTCATCAGAAATTTCAGATTGACAATGTTGATTTTTCTTTTATTGTGTATGTATTTTTGCTTAAGAAGAGTTTGACGATACCAAAGGGAGGTAATCAGAATCCGTATATCAAAGAACAGAAAACATAATGGTCAAAAGATACCAAAGGGGTAATCAGAATCAGTATATCAAAGAACAGACAACACAATGGCCACCACAAGATACCA
This sequence comes from Gigantidas platifrons, assembly GCA_002080005.1. Classification (NCBI taxonomy): domain Eukaryota; kingdom Metazoa; phylum Mollusca; class Bivalvia; order Mytilida; family Modiolidae; genus Gigantidas; species Gigantidas platifrons. The sequence continues at coordinate 37,219 of MJUT01050762.1, read as the reverse complement.
AAGGGGTAATGATAATCTGTATATCAAAGAACAGACAACATAATGGCCACCACAAGATACCAAAGGGGTAATAAGAATCCGTATATCGAAGAACAGACAACATAATGGTCACCACAAGATACCAAAGGGTAATCAGAATCCGTATATCGAAGAACAGACAACATAATGGTCACCACAAGATACCAAAGGGGTAATCAGAATCCGTATATCGAAGAACAAACAACATAATGGTCAAAAAGAAAAAAAAGTACAAAAGGACAAACAACGATCTACAAAATAGTAGACAGAAAACTGACTGAGATCGTGCAACACGAACACCACTAAAAAGCTGGGATGAACTCACGAAGGGTCAGCAGTTCCTGCTCCACATGTGGCACCCGTCGTGTTACGCTTGTCATAAACCTGACCAGGTGAAAAGTTATGATTGAGGAAAGGACCGGATTGTGAAAACAACAAGGCGCTTAAAGAGGATTGTTGTACTGTGACCTTATCTAATATGTATATGTGGTAGGTTTGAACATATCTACAAGGGAAGCATTTAGAAATATATACTCATTAATATTGAAACACATGGACCGACAACATACTCTATCAAAAGTCACAATAGTCGTGCTTATTTCAAACAGAATGTATATACGCAAGGGTTAGAGTTATGATGTTCAACGCCAATTTCAATAATATTTTAGCTTTATGGTGGAATAAACCGGAGTACCCGAAGAAAATAATCGACCTGCCACATATCGCCGATAAACTTTTTCACGTAATGCTGTATCGAGTACACATCGTCTGAGCGGGATTCGAATTTACAACGCTATTGGTGATAGGCACTGATTGCATAGGTAGTTATAAATCCAACTACCATACCATCACGATCACGATGGTCGCTGTGTATACGCACAAGCATCAAATAAACCATCATGAGTGAATTGACCAATTAGATTGCCGCTTTCAGGATCTTGAAAGTAATTACGGCAACCTGATTGGTCAATTCACTCATTGACCCTAGGTCACTGACACGAGGATGTTTACGGCGTTTTGTCAGATTCTCACACAGCGACAGAAAACGGGAGCAAGATGAGAATATGATTTTAATCAGATTGCAAATAAACCACCATGCTAGCAAATATATGATACCACTGTATACCATAATATTAGCGTCCATAAAACTAGTTTTAGTTAGTTAGATGGATTTTTTTGTGCTTTCTCGCTGAAAAAAATTGTATGCGGTTAGACTTGTTGCTCCACTCAGACATATGTTCCTGATTTTGCTTTGAAGTTTTGCTCTTTCTCCTAAATGTTGCAGAGAAGCAACTAATACCAATTTAATAGTCTTGTGATAACAACAACTTGCTTTATGTTTCTTCGTCTTGTGTACCCTATGTTACAAGTTTCTCTAGATTGTCCATCTTGATTGACCCTTCGGTATTCCCTAATGTATATTAATTACTTTCAGAGAGCCGTGCAATAATCAACGGTCTAGATGTGATATTGCACGGCTTCATGCTACAAATCATTACGCTTCGCGTTCGATTGTTTAACCGTTTAACTCGGGAAATTGTGGTATAAATGTTACATAAATCATATCTAAATATAATTTTGCATCCTTAGATTTGATGGTTTACTGGTAACTAATTGTACCTACCGAGGAACCGGAAGTAGTTTATCTGAATTCTGCCGTATAGTAGACTTGTTTCACTGCTGATATGTTCGCACTTATTCTTTTATATCATTAGTAGGATCTAATCTGTAACGGCCACCATTAATTATTTGTTTCTGTAGAAAATCAATTTCTATATTTGTTTACTGACCTCTTACTTTAATAATGTTCGTGTTAATAACCGTGTGAATGTACTAGGTTTCTTTGAGATGATGCGAGAGGAGGGTCAGATTAACGGGGTTTATAACGACACAGGACAAATATTTTCACTGGTTTTTAAAAGGAGGGTCACACTAATGATACAAGACTATGATTTTATCTGGCTTTTATCGTTGTATGGGTGTGCTGTTTTGTGAATATACGAGGTCTTTTTTAAGGCGAGGCAAGAGGAGGTTCCCATTAACTGGGTTTATTCCGATGATACAGGACAAAGATTGTCACTGGCTTCTGTCGATGTATAGGTGTGCTATTTTTATGAATATACGAGGCCTCGTTGATGTGATAGACATGTCGCCCCATCCCGAATCCGAGCCAACCAGTATTCGCACTTTCTCTTTAACGCAGTGTGTTTAGCAGAAAAACAACAAATACCAATATTATAGTCTTTGATTTGACCGATTGGTGTTCGATCCCACGGTCTACTCAGTCGAGGCGAGCACACTAACCATTTCAGTCGAGGCGAGCACACTAACCATTTCAGTCGAGGCGAGCACACTAACCATTTCAGTCGAGGCGAGCACACTAACCATTTCACCACAGCTGCGGTTACAAACAAGAGCAAGACAATTATTAGAGATTCCAGAGCTTGTGGTTCCTATAGAAATTTCCGTGAAAGAGGGTGGCTGCTTTCAAGGAAACTACTGAACCAAGGGTTCCTATTGGTCATCACTTCGACAGTTTTATGGTCGACACCATGACGTGGTTAACCGCTACGGAATATTAGTGTCACAAATGACCACATATATGTTCCACTTCCCGGTCCTTTCCTCATTCATGCCTTATCACCGTGTGTGTATCTAGTAACATGGCGGGTGTCACTAGTGGAGCAGGAACTGCTTACCTTTCAAGAGCACCTGGGTACACCCCCGGTTTTTTTATAGGGTTCGTGTTGCTCAACCTTTAGTTGTTTGTGTAATATTTTGTGGAGTACATGTCCATTTTGTTTGGTCATTGTGTTGTCTGCCTTCGATTTTCAGATTCTGACCACTTTGGTATCTTCAAACTCTGTGTAAGACAATTAGGATTATTTAGAGTTAATATATCGTATTATATTAAGTTACTGTTAAATAAACTAGTCTGTTAGGGCTTAGAATGGTCGTTTTGTAGTGTAGCCATAGATTGCGACTACAACAATAATTAAATCAGAAATGAGAGGAGAGAGAAACAATTTGTTCCCATTGGAATTCCAATAATTTGGCGAAACACTCTTTTGTCAAAATTATCAAAGATGATAACACAAATGCAAACTAGTCTTAGACAAGTTTACGTGGAATGGTGGTATACAAGTCATAGCTGTCAATGGTATCAACTAACGACCCATGGAACGAAGTTTCTTTAGTATCTTTAACAATTAAAAAAATGCTGACTCCACTACGTGCATATACTTTATTACAAAAATCCACAACGAATTGCTTGATTGCAGCTAATGTACATAAGTTAGGGGTGCATACATTTGTGTTGTAGAACATTTCCTTCCGGTTGACATAAATCGAAACATGAAAGGTTATTTGTGCAATTTAGATAGCAACTACCTAGTAGGACTATTCCTATCGGGGTGTGGCATTAAGAGGTTATGAATAAGAACATTTATTAATTAGCTACTGTTAGATTTACACAAATAAGATGAAAGCTACCTTTGTGATACAGATAGTACAATTCGGACAATGTCTGCCAATACGGATTTTTTTCACGCGTACTGACCGACTTTGATTCGGCCAATATTGTTGTTCCGGACACTCTCTAGATATTACATACGAATCAATGATAAGACAGCGACACCCAGTCACTGTCGTCTGATGAGACAAAATGCAAAGGAAGCGAAAGAAAACAAACAAATGAAATTGTTTCATCCCAAGAGTAACTGTAATGAAAAATCATTGTTCATGTTAAAAAATCAAACCCGTTATTGTTGTGAATTTATTAAAATGTTGAACTCTTTGAAGCGAAAGGATAAAAACACGTATGACAATATTCTATGTTAATAAATAAACATATCATTACGTGATATCATATTTAAGTAAAAAAAAAAAAAAAAAAAAAAACGTTGTTAGCTGCTTTATCAGCTGGTACAAAAACAAAATGTTTACCAATTTATTTAGCATATATTTAATTCTAGAGAAAAATATTTTCAGTGTATCATCAATGACTTGGCTTATTAGATATTTCTATTATTGAAATTTACAGAAAGTTCATAACTTATGAAATTATTAATACAGCTAATGTTCTCACACCTCAGACATTGATGACCTTAGACGATGTTGGATATCCTGTGTAGGACCCTTGGCTTACTTGCTCCTAAGCGAATGATGTAATTACTACGACAAAAGAAAATTATCAATAGTCTTCTGACGCAGATATTTCCTAATGTTCAACAATATTTAAGCATTAGACGCAGGAGATCAGGAAGGAATAGGATGACACGCGCAGCAACTTTTAACTGCCACTAAAATGTATGAAGAGATGGGTAGTCGATAAAACAATTGCATGTTGTAGAGTTTACAATGTGTCTAATTTTTGTGCAATGAGTGTGGCACTGACCAAACAAGGCACTCACTTTAGTTCACGGTCAGGTGTTCCGCATTCTAATCTGACAATCCACCACCGAGAAGGCCATCAACCTGATGGCTAAGTCTGTGGGTTGAGCACTGGAACCTACTGGAACGACATCGGTGGTGTAATACTTAGCGTTCGCGTCTCTCGTGCAGTAAACCGTAGAGTTGAGACCAATCGGGTCGAACCAAAGACTAAAAAATGATATTTGTTGCTTCTCCGTTACGCACACAGCATTAAGGAGAAATGGAAAAGACTGGTTTGTTCGGAATCTCAATAATGTGTCCAAGTGGATCAACATGTCTACTCGTGGACTGTTGTTTCAGTGAGCTGGCTTTATAATAATCAAACTAAGCGTGTTGGTCTAGTACCAAACTAAATATCATAGATATTGAATCGAATGTACTTCGCTCCCGCCCTGATATAGCTGAATAATCGCTCATTTGCGTTAAGCACTCACTCACTCACTCACTCACTCACTCACTCACTCACTCACTCACTCACTCACTCACTCACTCACTCACTCACTCACCACTATTTCAGGCCATAAGCCTTATAGAATATGTAATAAAACCTGCAAAACCAATATTGACCTCAGCCTTCGGCTTCGGTCAATATTATTTTACACGTCAATAAAAACTCATATTCACTTCTACAAAAGTCTGTAATTGTATAATATTCCAGCTTGTGGGTCCTATCATGATTACCTTGATAGAGAGTTACTGCTGACAAGTGTTCCTAATGGTTAAATTAAAGGCATCACTTCGAAAGTTTACTGCCGTCACCATGCAATTACCACTTATTGGAATGATCGCCACGATATAACTGAAATACTGCTAAAGTTGGCATTAAACACCAATTAATAAATCAATCAATAATCGAATTATCAAGAGTGAATTTGTTAACCGCTTCGCTTTCGGAATATCTGTGTAACAAATGACCACGGATAAGTTCCACTTGACGTAATCATAGCCCAGTCGTTTCATCTTTTATAGCCGATCACCGGTTTATAGCAAGAGTAAAAACGACCGATGCCATATATGTGACTACTAGTATGTGACGTCACATTATCAACTTCGTAACAATAGACAATATCATTGATCGTTCGACCAATGAAAAATGAATATATAATTATCACATATTTTATTGAAATAACGCCGAATTTGCAGCGTGTTATTTGCCTCCGGGGCAATTGCATTATACGAGGGCAATAACATGTTATCTGCCCTCTTGTGAAGGGCAATAACATGTTTTCTGCCCTGGCAAATTATATGATAAATAGATTAATATATGTAAAAAGGCCTCTAGGCAACTAAACATTCTTCATTGAGTACATGTAGGTAGATATTTAATTAAATTGGGTATATTAACTATATACAATTCCTTTATCGTATCAAATTTTAACTATTGTCCAGTCACATGACATTTTTGCAGTGAACAAAATACTAAAGAAATGGGGAAAATCCAGAATAGGGCTTTAAAATTTATTGATAATGATTATAACAGTACATCTGAGGATCTCTTAGAAAAATCCAAATAACCTTCATTCAAAATTAGAAGAATAAGAACTAGAGCCATGGAAAGAATCAAAATTCAGGATCTAATTCAAAGCAAGCAAAATTAAACATTCTTGTAGGTATCAAAATACAACACTCTTGCCCAGAGTACATACAACAAGGTATGGGTTAAATTCATTTAAATATTTAGCGGTTAAAACTTGGAATGATTTGACAGACAACTTCAGGAAAGAATCTTCATTTTCACAATTAATATATTTGCATATTTATATTTCAATAAATTGTAATAATACTGCTTCAGTGTACTCTTAGCTTTTTCAGCATTTCATTCTAATATGGTTCCTGGTTCTCCTACAGTCAGAGCATAGATTGGTGATTGCTGCATGTGTGTGGGTCAAGAATGCCTCGATTGCATAAACCTGCCATGCCCATGTGTTGTAATATTTGTATTTTATGACTTGATTTGATTTTTGGTGTTTAAACGCAACTTTCAACAATATTTCAGCTATATCATGGCGACCAGTTTTAGTGGTGGAGAAAGCCGGAGTACCCGGAGAGAAACACCGACCATGGACAAGCAACTGGTAAACTTTATCACTTGCGGCTGCGAGTCGAGTGCACCCTTTTTGTAATTTACAGAGCTGGGTGGGAACCCACGCCGTATTGGTGATAGGCTTGTATGAGCTGTATAGATCCAACGACATAACGCATTGAGCCACCCTTGTATTTTATGTCTGGCTTCTATATCTCGAAAGGCAAACCACATTGTCACGTGTGTTCTGACTTGTGACTGATTATTTTAACATGTTTGTTTTCACCATGTGTTTCTGATGTATGTCTTAACTTTGTTTTTTTTTATTATAATGTCGGTTATATAAGCTCACGAGAGCTTGTGTTATTTATTATATAATATTTATATATGTACCGACTATAAATAAAGCTTTGAACTTAAACTTGATATTTACTCTTGCAAATGAGGAGTTAGGGTTATAGTGTTTAACGCCACTTTCAACAATATTTCAATTATATCATGGCGTTCAGTTTTATTGGTGGAGGAAACTTAAGTACCCAAAGAAAGCCACAGACCTGCAGTAAGTTACTTACAAACTTTATCACATAATGTTGTATCGGGATTCAAATTCACAACGTTTTGACATTTTTGCTGTACTCTTCTTTTTTTATTATTTTTTTTTTTTTAGCATTCAGTACAATCTGAATTTCATAAATGTGGTAGAATCTTTAGATTTCACATCTGAATCTATAGTAGATCACATTCCTGCTTGCTCCTCGAACAAGATACCTTTAGGATCCCCAATGAAAAAAATCATAATAATTTAAAACATACTAGAAAGCCACAGACCTGCAGCAAGTTACTTACCAATTTTATCACATAATGTTGTATCAGGATTCAAATTCACAACGTTTTGACATTTTTGCGGTCCCCCCACATGTTTAATTTTTCTCAGTAACCACAAGTTAGATGTAATTAAAACACGGAACAAATGTTAATCAGGTATCCATAATGACGCATCGAGACTATTTTGTGTGTGTGTCCTTTTCTTATAATACGGTACTTCTTTCATTTCACTAGGAAAGGAAGCTTGAGCCTGTAAAACTAGCTAAACCCCGCCACTTTTATTGAAGTGCCGAGCTGGGAAAGTGAGCGGTTATGTATCTGTTTGCTAAGGGTATCAATTTTGCCTATTCCTACGACTATTCTATTGGATTTCCGAACTGTTCCGAAAGCGTGGTATTTTTTTTTCAATTTTATTTCTTTCTCCAAAACAGACAGGGTCGTTGTGATCATCATCGTATGGTATTGGATTTATAGCTACATGTACTCCGGTTTCCTCCACCAATACAACTGACTGCCTCGATATAACTGAAATATTATGAAAGTGGCATTAAACACCATCACTCCCCAGATGTTATATTTTTCCCAGTATCCGCAAGTTAGATGTAACGTCTTAGGCGTGGCTATCTAGTATGTTTTAAATTATTATGATGTTTTTCATTGCGGATCCTAAAATTATCTTGTTTGAGGACCTAGCAGAAGTGTGAGCTACAGAATCATATGTGAAATCTAAAGACTCTACCACATCTGCGTTTGGAAGGTTTTCGCAACAGCTGATTGTTTACACTTAAGAGGCGTAGGAGTTATTCTGAAAGTGGGGGAAAGGGGGGGGGGCAAACACTGGGAGAGGACCGGGAAGTAGGGACAAGCTGTAGGAGAGGATCTGAAATAGGCAGGGGGTGCAATCTTCAGGAGAGGATAAGAAAGTAGGGGGCGGCTTAACAGAGGACTAGAAAGTGGGGGACAAGCCTCAGGAGAGGACCGAAAAGTGGGAGTACAACCTTTCTAAATTGATAAGCAACTAATAAGTACGGGTGATCTGGATCCGCAGCATGTCATTATACCTCTTGATACATTTGATGAACTGAAGATTTTGGATTCCATACTACAAATTCAGCTTTTTCTAAATTTCTGTCAAACAACAATGCCCCTCTTAACAGCCACCCGGGACCTACAACATTGCACTCACAATATTTAGATTATTCACCTTAAGCACACAACACAAAAACAAGATCAACATTTTCTAATTACTGTATACTTGAAATATGAAAATATATATTTTGTGCCCAAAAACGAAAATACATTACTACAAAAATACTCGTGGGGTCATCAAAAATAAATATCACAGATTTGGATCAACATGTTTTCGGAAAAAAAATGTTTCCCTGAAAATTCAGAACTTTTCCGTAGTAGGGGTGGAAAAGATTTCCTCTTTAACAGTTCTGTTTGAAGTGGCTGCCGACTGCCTGATAGGGCTTAACCTGCGTTGATATCGACTTTGAATCGGTTTTAATTTTCCTTTATGTACAATCGAATTAACGTTCGAAACGGAATTTCGCCTTTTCGAATTCATTAAATAAATAACTCCGCTGAGAATACCACCTACATTTGTTAACAATGCTACTGCTAACAATAGACTAAATGGAACTTTGGAAATCAACTGCCATATTCCGTAAATGCAGAGAGGAGTCCATTGAATGATATAAACAGCTACAAATAAACACATGGCTTTAGCAGATTTTAGAGTAGCATTCCTTGAACTTCCTCCATCAGGAATTGAGGTTTTTAATTTTTTCGCTTCAATATAAATTCTCCACCATGTTAAAACGTACAATATTGAAAGCGAGACTAAGATGGCGCTGATGGATCCTGTACACAAGATTGCATTGGCTATCACTCCTTTAACTGAATCAAATCCACAACTGAAAAAACAAAATTAAAACATGATAAAAGTCAATCTTCTATATGCATAAAGTTCAAGATTATTTACAACAACGTTTCTTGCCTAGTTATATTTGAAGGTTGGCTCTGTGAGTGGAGGTTTTGTCCTGTAAAATTAACCTACGTAGATGTTTTTTCCTTCTAGATCGCGGACAAAAGACTTTTACCGGACTTGACTGTATATATACATAACACGACGGGTGTCCTATAAGAAGCAGGAACAACTGATTACCTTTCGCGAGCACCCGATTCCATCCCCCTTTTTTTTGTGGTGGGGTCCGTGTTGCTCATCTTTTTAGTTTTTGGTGTCCTACTATGTGTCTTTACGTTCAGAGTTCCGTGTTGTGATGTCTGTTACGATGTCTGTTACGATGTCCGTTACGATGTCTGTTACGATGTCTGTTACGATGTCTGTTACGATGTCTGTTGCGATGTCTGTTACGATGTCTGTTACGATGTCCGTTACGATGTCTGTTACGATGTCCGTTACGATGTCTGTTACGATGTCTGTTACGATGTCTGTTACGATGTCTGTTACGATGTCCGTTACGATGTCTGTTACGATGTTCGTTACGATGTCCGCATAGAAACGATGTTTGTCTTTACCTCCAGTTGTTTGTAGGAGGGCTCATGTCTTATTTACGTTATTTGTGTTTGTTTTGTTCGTCTTTACCTCCAGTTGTTTGTAGGAGGGTTCATGTCTTATTTACGTTATTTGTGTTTGTTTTGTTCGTCTTTTCCTCCAGTTGTTTGTAGGAGGACTCATGTCTTATTTACGTTATTTGTGTTTGTTTGCGCATAGTGGTACCCAACAGTTTTGTTTTGTTTTTCTTTGTCTTGTGTACCATATGTTGCCAGTTTCTCTGGATTGTTCACTGTTGATTCTCCCGCTCGGTATTCTCTAACGTTTATTTAAACCCTCCAATATTCATTGAAGTGGCAGAGCTAAACCAGGAAAGTAAGAGGTCATGTATGTATGTTTGAGATATCGACTTTGCATCTGCTCCTATGATTTTTTTATTTGTTTTTGGAGCTGTTCCGACAGTGTGGTAGTTTTGTGCCCCTTTCCTTATAGTGGAAATGTATAATCCAACAATACCTGTTGACAAGAGAGCTCTACTGAACCAAGAGTTCATTGTCATTAAGTTGATGTCATCGCTTAGAAAGCCTTAAAGTCGCCACCATCATAACTACGGAATATCTGTGACAATGGATTTATTATCACCGACTTACTTTTGGACTTATTCTATTTTTGACATTTATTTATAAAATTTATTTTATTTTTTTATATTTTGAATATTTGATCTTAATTATTACTATTTTGCAATCTTTGTTTTGAAAAATTGATAAAATGACATGTTGATGCACATATTTATTATTTTAATACTTTTAATTGCTGATACTTTGTTGCGATAGAAATGATATAAATATTGTAACCATAAACAAATATAATAGAATACTTGAAAAATATAATAAACAAGAATTAAATGTAATAAGATAAATAATAATAAACAAACTAAATAATTACAGTCGTGGATTCAGATTGTTATACTGATATTTTCCATTGCAATTGTTAAATATTTGGATTAAGTTAATAAATTATATATCGTAACTGGGGGTTTATCACCAGTGCAGTGAAGTTCCATGCACCAATAGAAATAATTACCATGGTTACACTATTATTTTTGTCGTTATGACGATCCCGTCATCCTTTCCTCTTAAGGTAGATTTATACTCCGGGTGCGACAGCGATGCAACGAGCGATGAAATTGTGATGCTGAAGCGATACTATTGCGACATGATTGCTTTTTTGTCGCGTCGCCTACTATCGTTTTAGTTCATGTTGCTTAGTGATTTTGAAAACATTTTTTTATGGTTTCAGATGGCAATTACTCAGCGACGGTAGCGATATCGCTAGAAAGTTAAAATCATTTCAACTTTGCTGAGACAGCTTGCGATGATCCTTACGACATAAATTTTCGCTAGCGATGGTCAGCGATGACGTACGTTGTCACTGCGATGGGATAGCGATGTTGAAAGCTACATCGCAAAACCGTCGCATCGCTGTCGCACTCGGAGTATAAACCCACCCATAATCATGCCTTTTTTTTAATTCCAAAATTGTGTCGCCTGCGACATTTGTAAATAAATCAGACAAAGAGATGACGTTGTATAATGTCAGTAATATCTACACAGACGATTAGAACATTTTAAGTAGTCCGTGTTCCGGCACTGACCATAGGTGGTGAACCTTTATTAGGCTTTAAGAGTCTATGGAAAAATGTCTTAAATACATGAAACTGGTGGAGTTTGACAAACAATTTAACAATTAATGACATTTGGCGGTATGCTTACTGAAATCAATGGGATGATTTATTAAATATATTATTATTGTTTACATTTCCTAAATAGTGTAATTAGTATAAAAACTAAGGTTCTCCTCCCTCAGACATAGGTGACTTGAGCATATTTTTATGGCTATTTCTGTTTAGGTCCTTGGGATCTAGGGCCCGGGTGGCTCAGTGAGTGAGGTAATTGGATTACCTAACAACTCATACAAGCCTATCATCAATACGGCGTGGGTTCGCGCCCGGCTTTGTAAATTACAAAAAAGTGTGTACTCGACTCGCAGCCGCAAGTGATCAAGTTTACCAGTTGCTTTCCCATGGTCTGTGGTTCTCTCCGGGTACTCCGGTTTCTTCCACCACTAAAGCTGGTCGCCATGATATAGGTGAGGTATTGCTGAAAGTGGCACTAAGCACCAAATATCAAATCAAAAATCAAATCTATAGTGTTCTGATTTTGAATTGGATGTTGTTGAAGATGAAATTGACGATTTTGAGGGGGAAGATGAACTGCAAGATTTGTTTGTTCGTGGAAGATATACAGTTAAATCTGCCTTAAAGGGCACCTCTATATAGCAAATCACTGTTTATAAAGGACACCTCTATATAGCAAATCACTGTTTATAAAGGACACCTCTATATAGCAAATCACTGTTTATAAAGGGCATCTCTATATAGCAAATCATTGTTTATAAAGGGCACCTCTATATAGCAAATCACTGTTTATAAAGGACACCTCTATACAGCAAATCACTGTTTATAAAGGGCATCTCTATATAGCAAATCACTGTTTATAAAGGGCATCTCTATATAGCAAATCACTGTTTATAAAGGACACCTCTATATAGCAAATCACTGTTTATAAAGGGCATCTCAATATAGCAAATCACTGTTTATAATGGGCATCTCTATATAGCAAATCACTGTTTATAAAGGGCATCTCTATATAGCAAATCACTGTTTATAAAGGGCATCTCTATATAGCAAATCACTGTTTATAAAGGACACCTCTATATAGCAAATCACTGTTTATAAAGGACACCTCTATATAGCAAATCACTGTTTATAAAGGACACCTCTATATAACACATCACTGTTTATAAAGGGCACCTCTATATAACACATCACTGTTTATAAAGGGCACCTCTATATAACACATCACTGTTTATAAAGGGAACCTCTATATAACAAATCACTGTTTATAAAGGACACCTCTATATAGCAAATCACTGTTTATAAAGGACACCTCTATATAACAAATCATAGTTTATAAAGGGCACCTCTATATAACAAATCACTGTTCATAAAGGCACACTTTGAGGTTTCCTTCAGTGTCCTTTAAATACAGGTTTGACTGTATTTGTCGGTCGTTTAGAAGAATTGCTTATTGATGATGTTGGATACGTGTTAGATGATGTTGGATACGTGTTAGATGATGTTGGATACGTGTTAGATGATGTTGGATACGTGTTAGATGGTGTTAGATACGTGTTAGATGATGTTAGATACGTGTTAGATGGTGTTGGATACGTGTTAGATGATGTTAGATACGTGTTAGATGATGTTGGATACGTGTTAGATGATGTTGGATACGTGTTAGATGATGTTAGATACGTGTTAGATGATGTTGGATACGTGTTAGATGATGTTAGATACGTGTTAGATGATGTTGGATGATGTTAGATGGTGTTAGATACGATACGTGTTAGATGATGTTAGATACGTGTTAGATGGTGTTAGATACGTGTTAGATGATGTTGGATACGTGTTAGATGGTGTTAGATGATGTTAGATGATGTTGGATACGTGTTAGATGATGTTGGATGATGTTAGATGGTGCAATTTGAATAAAAACGTAGATATCTAATTTAGTGCGCACGACGCGTCTATGTAATAACCTTCATCAGGCACGCTCAACATCGAAAGAATTGAAAGCAAGATAAATTAACAAATAATTGGGAGCAAAACATCAAAGGTCTTAAACAGGATAGCCCCAAATCGGTCAAAGTCACCTATGCCTGAAGGTTTAATAATAATTGCAAGATTTAAAACTGTAAATTTCAATAATGTACATTGTATATTATTAATAAACCATGTCAGTGAATAAGGAATAAGGGTAATAACAAAATTACCGATCACAGAGCAATCTTCCAAAGGGAAAGTCAGAACTCATAAATCAACAAACATACAAAATCAGTCAACAACCGGAAAACTGGGAGAATCGCAATGGCCCTGACTTGGTACAGGCATTTCTAAAGAAATGGTGGATTGAATCAGATTTTACGGCACCAAACCTCTCGCTTTCATTACGGTTCAAAGGTGCAGAAACAATGACCACTGGGCGGAAGATACACTCGGGAATCGACCCAGTGATAGAAATAAAAACGTGGATATCAAATGAAAGGAGGTGTTGGTTTGGATTTGTATATTTTTTTTGGAAGAAATTCTTCATTAATGGGTCGAAATAGAAGTAGTGAAAATGGTTTGCCACTTGTTGACATACAAGAGTACAGTCTTCACAATGATCGCGGGTCGTCCGCGTCCAAAACCAGTACAACTTTCTTTGTTCAAACCAGTAAATTAAAAAAATAATTCATGGGGTCTTAAAAAATATATTTCTATTCTGATAGAACAAATACGGTATTTGAATAGCCAAAACAAATTATGGCGTTGCCAATCAGCTGATATACCAATATACGCATATTTTACCACAGGTTTGGACCCAAAGCGTTTGAAAGACGTCATATTAGAATTTTCAGTATAAACATATATATATAATTCAAGAATTTGATTCCCACCAGTAAATTCAAATTTTCATTTCGAGGACGACTGAGCAATAGGTTTGTGCTTCAAAATTTTGCTTTCGTGATGTCTACGATTTAAGACTTTGCATTACTATCTGTTGATAAACATCTATAGCCCTAAAACCTTATTAATATATTTATGCTTAACGCCACTTTCATCAACTACATTTTACTTATATAATGGTGGACTGTTTTATTGGCGGAGGAAACCGAATTCACTGAGATTCATTTAACATAAAAAACAAAGACCAAGACATATGATGTTGGACTTGGGTCAGGCATAGATATATGACGGGGTTGAACCAGTTAATGGGATCCTAATCCTCCTCTGACGTGGGTCAGGCATAGATATATGACGGGGTTGAACCAGTTAATGGGACCTAACCCTCCTCTGACTTGGGTCAGGCATAGACATATGACGGGGTTGAACCGGTTAATGGGATCCTAACCCTCCTCTGACTTGGGTCAGGCATAGAAATATGACGGGGTTGAACCGGTTAATGGGATCCTAATCCTCCTTTGACGTGGGTCAGGCATAGAAATATGGCGGGTTTAAACCAGTTAATGGGATCCTAACCCGCCTCTGACTTTGGTCAGGCATAGAAATATGGCGGGGTTAAACCAGTTAATGGGATCCTAACCCTCCTCTGACGTGGGTCAGGCATAGAAATATGACGGGGTTAAACCGGTTAATGGGATCCTAACCCTCCTCTGACTTTTGTCAGGCATAGAAATATGACGGGGTTGAACCGGTTAATGGGATCCTAATCCTCCTCTGACTTTTGTCAGGCATAGAAATATGACGGGGTTGAACCGGTTAATGGGATCCTTACCCTCCTCTGATTGGGTCAGGCATAGAAATATGACGGGGTTGAACCGGTTAATGGGATCATAATCCTCCTCTGACTTGGGTCAGGCATAGAAATATGACGGGGTTGAACCGGTTAATGGGATTCTAATCCTCCTCTGACTTTGGTCAGCCATAGAAATATGACGGGGTTGAACCGGTTAATGGAATCCTAACCCTCCTCTGACTTTGGTCAGGCATAAAAATATGACGGGGTTGAACCGGTTAATGGCATCCTCACCCTCCTCTGATTTGGGTCAGGCATAGACATATGACGGGGTTGAAGCGGTTAATGGGATCCTAGCCCTCATCTGACTTTGGTCAGGCATAGAAATATGACGGGGTTGAACCGGTTAATGGGATCCTAATCCTCCTCTGACTTGGGTCAGGCATAGAAATATGACGGGGTTGAACCGGTTAATGGGATCGTAATGCTCCTCTGACTTTTGTCAGCCATAGAAATATGACCGGGTTGAACCGGTTAATGGAATCCCAACCCTCCTCTGACTTTGGTCAGGCATAGAAATATGACGGGGTTGAACCGGTTAATGGGATCCTAACCCTCCTCTGATTTGGGTCAGGCATAGATATATGACAGGGTTGAAGCGGTTAATGGGATCCTAGCCCTCCTCTGACTTTGGTCAGGCATAGAAATATGACGGGGTTGAACCGGTTAATGGGATCCTAACCCTCCTCTGACGTTGGTCAGGCATAGAAATATGACGGGGTTGAACCGGTTAATGGGATCCTAACCCTCCTCTCTTGCACATGTTTTTTTTATTATAATAAATGTTCAAAAAGATTCCCCATTTTGTCTATTTAATTGGGATGAAAAATATGTTTAAGGTAAACTTAAGGTTGGTTATTGGCCTTTAAAAGAAATAACTGGCAAATAAATTATGAAAAGAAGGATTAAACAGTCATGGTCAACATTTCCACCAATATCAACAAAACAAACAGCCATCCGTCAGCTCAAACTTTTCAGCACAAAATAGACCACGGCATAAAACGTTGAAAATCAATAAGGGTAATAACAAAATTACTGAACACCGAGCAATCTTCCAAAGGGAAAGGCAAAACTCATAAGTCAACAAACAGACAAAATCAGTCAACAACCGGAAAACTGGGAAAAGCGCAATGGCCCTGACTTGGTACAGGCATTTCTACAGAAATGGTGGATTGAATCAGATTTTTCGGCGCCAAACCTCTCGCTTTCATTACGGTTCAAAGGTTCCGGCTGTCACTATAACAGCATTTATAACAATACTGGAACAAAATAGGTAAAATAGTAATCAACGCAGTACTAAATTCAGTTAGGAGGGTATCTAATATATCTAAACTCAGAACAGTAGTGGTAGTATGTACTGATTGTTTTGGGCAGCATCCAATTTAGACGAAGAGAGGCCCTAGGCTAATTACTTTGTGAGGCTGCTCCCAATCCCACACCCTCACGACTAGATAAATATGTAAGAGTCTTTTAAGCAATGTTAATAAAGCTGAGAGTGATTACGAGTGTCTACAATTCTGCAATTCTGATATGGAGTGCAACTGTGTAAGGAATATTAATGAAGGGTTGCTTAGAGACTACAGTTCGTAAGGGAACGACCATTTCACTTGAAAAGGGGGGGGGGGTATGGTCTTTTCCTAAAAAAATATTCTGATTCTCAATGTTGCTGAAAAAAATATTCTGATTTTGGTGGAGGAAAAAAAATAATCTGATTCAGAGTTTTTGTCATATAGCCTAGTGTTAAATTCTGGAAAAAAATTTCGCGCTTTGCGCGACAAAATAAAATTAATATTCTATCTTTCGTGTTGTCCGGAAACAAATTTCTGAACGAAAAAAACCCCCTATAAACCCCCCCCCCCTTTGCAAGTTAAATGGTCGGTCCCTAATGACAGCATATAAAATAAAGGCCTATGACAGTATTAACAATATTATACACCTTGGCTGGATGTCCCCCTAGAATTTGTAGACCCTATACTTCAGCATGTTAAGCCTATAGATAAATCCTGTATTGGTTTTAGGTAGACATAAGTTCCACGCCATACTCGTTTCTTGTTTTGAAATATTGACAAATAGTTTGTCCTCTGCATGGCCAATAATGTCTCAGCTTCAATTCCTCCTCCTTTTCCACTATTGTATATATCCTTTAGAATAAAAAATAATCGTCCTCAGGAAATATCTGTCCGGAAAAAAAATATCCTCAGATGGTTAGGTATTTGGCTAGAATTGGGGGCAAAATACAAAGCAAAAAGAAATAAAAAAAAGAAAGAAAAAGAAAATAAGAAAAAGAAATAGACAAAAAACAAACAACAAAAGCAAAAACAAAACAAATAAACAACAACAAAATAAAACAAGAGCAAAAGCAAAACACTCCATACTGTCGGAACAGTTCCAATATTCAGTCGAACATATAAATTAAAAATTGATAATTCCAAACTGTTATAATTTGCTATCTATCTATCCCTGGTTTACTTTTAAATGTAAGTACTGATCTTATTCATGTATCAGCTAAAAAATATTACTTACAAAATCCAGTCGGGCCTAAAACATCCATGAGTGAAACTATTAAGGCGAGAGAAAAAGGCCCAATAACACATACATTAACTAATATTACTTACAAAAATCCAGTCGGGCCTAAAACATCCATGAGTGAAACTATTAAGGCGAGAGAAAATGGCCCAATAACACATACATTAACTAATAATACTTACAAAAATCCAGTCGGGCCTAAAACATCCATGAGTGAGACCATTAAGGCGAGAGAAAATGGCCCAATAACACATACATTAACTAGTAATTTCCAATCTCTCTGTCCAAAGTCTACATTTTTCCTAAAAGCTATAGACAAAAACGCATTTAAGGCGGATACTAGCGAAAAAGATGATTCACACATACAGGCGCTTATCAAGATGGTGGCGTATACGTTGCATAGCCCCGCGGGTCGGACATGGTCTTGTGCTATCAAGATTTGTATATGGTCCAACATACGAATTCCACAGTAAACAGAGTTACAGATACACCTATAGATAAGAAATCGTTCATGTTTTGGCCATTTCATAAAAGACGTTTTGTTTTTTGATTTAAATAAAGCGAATATCACTGCTATAGCAGAAATCAGACTTAGAATTAAACAACACATGGCAGTCACGTGGATGGCGTAAAAACAAGAGTGACCAACACCAAAAACTGGTATATCATATCCGTTCTCAGCAAAGGTTGTGTTTTTAGCCAAATAGCATTCTGTTTCCATTTTAAGCGAAAAATTCGCAATTTTGAATTAATGAAGTAAGTTATTCACTGATATCATAATATCCGTGTACAAACGTTTGAAAATGTCATCCTAAGTCAGTTATTCACGTGCGTTGGTAAATCTGAAATTATCCCGTGTACAAACATTTGAAAATGTCATCTTAAGTCAGTTATTCATTTGCGTTGGTAAATCTGAAATTATCCCGTGTACAAACATTTGAAAATGTCATCTTAAGTCAGTTATTCATTTGCGTTGGTAAATCTGATATTATCCCATGTACAAACGTTTGAAAATGTCATCTTATGTCAGTTATTCATTTGCGTTGGTAAATCTGAAATTATCCCGTGTACAAACATTTGAAAATGTCATCTTAAGTCAGTTATTCATTTGCGTTGGTAAATCTGAAATTATCCCGTATACAAACGTTTGAAAATGTCATCTTATGTCAGTTATTCACGTGCGTTGGTAAATCTGAAATTATCCCGTATACAAACGTTTGAAAATGTCATCTTATGTCAGTTATTCACGTGCGTTGGTAAATCTGCAATTATCCCGTGTACAAACATTTGAAAATGTCATATCCACAGATTATATTCCAGAAACGCGTCATGCGCACTAAATGTGATACCTACGATTTTATACCACTACAAAAATAATGTGTGTTAAACGCTGAAAGTTAATTGAAAGGTCTTTTAGTAATTCCTTCTGATATCAACTGTAAGTTGATGTATAAACGATTTAAGATTTTTTTTCCAAGACGATAAGATAGGATCTAATGATTTATTGATTTTTTTAAAGTTAAATAACGGTAAAATAATTTCCCGTAATTTCCCTCTAATAAATAACAAAGGTATCGATTAAGTACTTAAAACAATTCTTTTAAGAAAACACAAAGGACCAATAGTTGTTCTAACATTAAATTGTATCCGCGGTGAAATAGTGTCCGCACTTACAATTGTCTCCTATGATAAAGTCCGATGACGGAATAAAGCACAGCGATGACTTCGTTCGGTCTGTGTAAGGTTTTTCATTACAGATATAACACAACCGGACGACAATGTCACATGACACTAAGAATACAATGGTATGTTCGGTATGTCGTATTATGAGGGAGCTGTCGTGGCAGCGATCTTATGGTTGCTGGATCTACATTTACTAATGTAAGCAGTGTTTGGGTGGCATTGGAAAGAGGTCGCTTTCACTAAATCCAAACATTGTGCGATGATGATGACGATGTCTGCTGTGTACCTGATCAACCCACTGAGGTAGGTTGTTATAGTACCAGTTATGAGGTTGTCATGGTCGTGATCGTATGTGTTAGTTGGATTTACAACTACCGATGCAATCAGAGCCTATAGCCACTAACGTTGTGAGTTCGTATTCCGCTCAGGCCAGCTGTACTCGATAAAACATGTGATAAAGATTGTGAGTGACTTGCGGCAGGTCGGTGGTTTTCTCCGTGTACTCCGGTTTCCTACAACAATAAAAAAAAACCAAACAAACAAACAAACAAAGCAAAAACAAAAAGTGACCGCCACGATATAAATGAAATATTGTTGAAAGTGGCGTTAAACACCATAACCTAAAAACCGTTTGGTGACATCGATGGTGTAATGGTTAGCGTGCTAGTCTAGAGTGTGGTAGACAGTGAGTTCGGACCCGTCGAGTCAAACAAGAAACCATAAAATTGGTACTAGTATTTGCTTCTTTTCTATATGTATTCTAACTAAGAGTGTTGGTCTAGTGCAAAGCGAACACCATCATTATTTCGTGGACATTTACCTTGTTATCACCATGATATAATAGCTGTCACATTGCTCAGTTGGCGCTAAGCAGCAATCACTCACCATTACTACTAAATGTCATCGAGACTTTTTACATGTGATGTCAAGATCCCTTGGTGTTCCATCTCCGATCCATCTACTACTCTCCATTGTATCCAGCGGAGAATCATATTCGGAGGGGATACGAAAACTCAAATTCTGGACAGATTTCATATCCGCTTCGAATATGTTTCTATGCTAGATACAAGAAAGTAGTATGCGGATTGGAGATGGAACTGTCCGGCTTTTGTGTATCCAGGAGAATCATATTCGGAACTGATACGACAACTGTCCCTAAAATAGGTTTGAAACGACATCTAGTCTGCAATTGAGCGATATAGTCCGACTCTTGACTTCTGTGAAGTAGTCTTATAGTGTTTGTTAATCGTGTCGGGAAGTTTTATTGGAAGAAGAAACGAGTGTATCTGGAGAAAACCATATAGACCTACTGAATAGTCGCTGACAAACCTTATCACATTATGATGTATCGAATACGCCCGTCATGTCCAATGCAGAGGCGGATTTAAGGGGGGGGGGCGCACCCGGCGCGCGCCCCCCTAATATTGGAAAAAATATGATTTTTTGCGTAAAATCGTGATTTTTCACACGAAATACCCCAAAAATGTTCGCGCCTCCCTCCGCTCGGCGCGATTTTTTTTAAGTGCGCCTCCCCCCCCATAACTTGAACGCCTGCAATGGTTAGGGTTATGGTGTTTAACGCCACTTTCAACAATATTTCAATTATATCGCGGTGGTAATCTCCAAGAATCGAAAACGCAACTATAGTTATTATACTAAACTACTGTAAGATCGCGGCCATGGCGACACATTTAATGAGAATTACGTAATTCGTCAAACTCATAGGAAATATAGACAATTGTTGCTTAATGAGGCATGCAAAATTGCTATCACGAATCTTTAAAATCAAAGAAATGAAAAACCTTTTAAAAACATAAGATGGCTTATTAAATAACCGGTATAATCCATTAAACTCTATATGGGGTATGTTGATGGTCTAAAGACGCATGAGTTCATAAAATATAACAATGTTTATTGCACGTTTTAGGAGAGTGTAAAGTACTGTCATCACGAACAGTATACATGATGTATTCCCAGTACTAAAAAGGTAAACGATGTTGTAGATTTTAAATGTCTACTTGTATAGGATACAGTACTATTGAAACAAAAGAAGCGAACCGTAATGGATGCAACTGGTTTCTTTTTCCGCATGCGTAGTCAGGTGAAGGCCGAGGTGCGTACTATCTTATTGATGAAGATATACAATAGGGAAAAAAATGTTATGTTATAGATTTTAAATGTCTACTTAATATCTTATTGATGAAGATATACTATACGATGATGGTACCCTTTCCGGTTATCAGGGTACGTCCACCTGGAGGAACCGTGTAGGTGGCGTAATGGTTAGCGTGGACTGTTGTTTCAGTGAGATAGCACTCTACAAATCCAACTAAGAGTGTTGGTCACCATCATCTCATTGACAATTAACTTGTTCTCGCCATGGTATAGCTGAAAACAACAATCACTCACTCACTCACTCAATCTGGAGAGGTTAAGAAATGAAATTAAATTATAAGGATGTCCTGCCTTGTGATTTTTTCCTTTAAAACTGATTGATTGATTGATTGATATTTTGTTACTTGTGGATGTGGAGTGAATCTTTAAGATCCTTCAAAACCCATACCTGAATTGGAAAACAATAGAATGGGAATGGGTTTTTTTTCAAAGAGCTATTGAAATTACCTTTTTTTTAAAATGATTAATTAATGTGTTAGTAAAAGATATTCGATAAAAAAATATATATCATAAAATGATATACAATGTATATGTCCATCATCATGGTTATAAATGAGGACTCGTATGGCTTGTATACTTCCCAATGGAATCAGTGCATAACATCACTCAAGTTGCGAGCACGATTCCTGTCCGTTTCGAGATGTCACGATATAATTTTATGTCCAGATGATGCAAGTTTGTCTGTGACTTCCGACAGGTTGGTGGTTTTCTCCCCTTAAACCGCTTTGCTTCACCATTAAATTTGGCCTCCATGGTTTTATTGAAAATGAACAGTGTTGATATTGATGATAAGCAGGTTGCTATGGATAAATATACGTTAAAGAAAACCAAAGGGGCAATCAAGAATGGACAATCCAGAGAAACTGGTAACATTGTAATTCTTGTAACTTGTCTATTGGCTTAGAGTGAGGAGTAGTTGTTTAAAGGGTAGATAAGTCAGATGCTTAAGGCTATTACACTAGAAGATGGACCTTGATTGTATGCCTTCGTAGAGATCTTTAGAATTTTCAGAATAAACATCTGATGATTCCAGGGCATTGGTCCGAGAGATCAATAGTCCGACGGGTCAAGGGTCCGAAGTGTCATTACCCTTCGGAGCGATGAACTGATACGCATCTGATTCACACCACCACGCGAGTATCTAGTGGCACAGTAACTCTGAAGCTCGGCTTTCGACCTCTAATATAATAGGGGCTATATAGTTCTAGTGTTTAACGCTACTTTCAACAATCTAAATATCACACAATCACGACGGCCCCGCGCTGATAGAGTCGATGTTTAGATTCTTAAGAAAGTATTCCACATTCTAATCGTGGGATGTTTTCTACCACTTTCAAATTGGACACTACCGGCCCCGGCGCCACAAAACTTGAGAATTTACTTAAGTCTGAGAATATTCTCAAATAAGGATATACTCAAAATTGATTGGTTGAGTTCCTTATTTGAGAATATTCTCAGACTTAAGTAAATTCTCAAGTTTTGTGGCGCCGGGGCCTGGTATTACGACAACCGGAAAATACAACCGAATCTTTTCGGAAGGGTCTATGCATGTTGCTAGGAACGCCTTTCGATTTTCCGTCCTTACGAGTGTTACATTTTATATTAATTACTATATTAAAGATTATCTCTCCTACAAAATAAAAAAAAACTTCTTTGAAAAAAGAAAGTTTGAACTGAATTCAATACAGAGTTTACTGGACAATGAAGCACAAACCTCAGGATATTCATTGTAAACGACGTCACGTCTTTATTTCTTTTGACGTAAAATGTTATTTGCCAGAAAAGTAAACCATTTCCTATCACTTCCTGTATACCCCTTTTCCCACTTCATAAAAAAAACCGTACGTATTAAAAGATGACTGTTCATTGCATCGATTTAGAAAGTAATATGAGTTTTGCATGTTTGTGATTAATTTATGTGACAAATCACATCGTAGATGATTAGGAAAAAACAGTATAGTGACCATATTTAGGAGGGGCTTAAAATGTCATTTTCCAATTTATGGGTGCAATGTGTTTTTTCGTCGATTTCAGAAAATTCTTCACCTCTTTTTAAAGCGTAGTTATTCTATAACACAATTACCTATATATTATAAGTGGCATTAGCAATATTTAGCTTCACGGCGTCGGCTTGTGATAACAGTTTATGTCAATGTATATATAAAGTGGTCGAATAAGTATGCAACAAGTCTATCAAATATTATCAAAAAACACGCAAAAGGAAGGAAATAGTACCATATATAGTTCATACAAATCATTGCCCTTCTTCTTCTTCTTCCTCCAAGAAGCGATGACACGAAAATAGACATGCTTACGTCATCAAAGAACTTTTTTAAGATAACAAAGCGGTAAAAGGAAACCATCAATGGAAGAAGACACACCATACAATGTCTAAAATACAAA
>MJUT01050755.1:165616-196083 GCA_002080005.1 Gigantidas platifrons | reverse complement strand
ACTCTCAATAATAATAATTAATGTAATAACAATATTAAATATCGTTTTAATCAACTTTCTTACGATTATAAGTATTTGATTGTTTTAATTATTGTCGAGTGTAGGCTCGGCTTGGTAAACCAGCGGCACTGATCTCGGATTGAATAATTGTTCTTTATTAATCGTAATTAATGGTCAATAATAAAGCCACATCTGAATTTAATGACTAATTAACACAAATGATGACAACTTTATCCCTCTACCTGTAATTATTAAGTAAATAATTACCTGTTGGTAATCTGACATTTATCACACCTTGCAGTAAGCACATTCAACCGTAACATACATCGGTTAACTAAATTGCCATGTTATTTTCTTATTATTTTAGGGAAATTTTCGGCGAAGATTAATTTCCGCGCTTTTAAATTGCCGCGAATATAGCGAAAATTAGCCACACGCGAAAAAAACCCCGATATACGGTAATAAAAAATTAATAAAATCTGAAGAAAATAACAGATTTTCTATGTCAAAGAAATGCTGACCCGGGAGAAAAACATATACCCCCTTAAGAGTTTAATGGTCATTACTTAAAATTAAGTGGTAGGTTATTTGTAACGTTTTGAATTGTAAGTCAAGAACGAACGCAGACTCCTCACGTTTATCTTCTTTATCTTCTTGTTGCTAAAAACTACCAGATTGGTTCAATTTATCTATGTCAATTTTACAGAGATTAAAAATAATGAACATTTCACGCCAGTTTCAGTTCACGTGTTGGTGGTTCTGTTGACGAGGCGAAGCTGGAATACAAACAAAGAATCACCTTCATACTGGAGCACCTACAGAGGACCACCCTCATGCCGGAGTACCCACAGAGAACCACCCTCATGCCGGATGATAATGTCTAACATTATCACACTAACGATTGTTTCATCGAACTCACAATATTAAAGATGGAAGATGCTGGATAATGTTGCAAGTGTCTCTGGATTGATTGTCCATTCTAGATTGCCTCTTATAGTTTTGTCTAACGTTTATTTTCCACTAGTGTAACAGGGACTACATTCTCTTCCGCAACTTTTTACCTCACCATGGTTGTTAGTGGAGTTCGTGTTCTCCATCCGATTGCTCTGTATGTTGTGCTTTGTTCATCATTGTTTTTATTTTTGTCCATTTTCATTTGGATATTTTATTGTATGCCTTCTTGACATTACAGCTTTTGTTCACCTCTGTGGTGTCATCAAACTTTCCTTAGTGTTCATCACTTTATGATATACAGTCAAACCTGGGTAATTATTATTTGTAAGGAATATTACAGCTGTTTTTATTCTTAGAGAGTGACCATTTAACTTTTAATGGGCTTGCTATGCTCTTTTTGGAAGATAAAGGGGTATTAAGCAGTGACCTATATTAAAAGGGATCTTATTCTTGTTCTGTCTTAGAAAACTTCTTGAAATTACGGCGTTTGATTACCTCTTTTTTGCATTATTAATCTATACTTGATGCTGGGAATTTTATAATATACAGTCAAACTTTCCCTGCTGTCACCTCTTTTAAGCAGTCACATGTATTAAAGGGCAACCTTATTCTTGTCCTGTCTTAGACAAGTTCATATATGTTGAACCGCTTTTAAGAGGTCATCTCTCTGATAAGACCACGTTTTCTTTGTGACCTCTTATTACAGTTTGAACGTTATGTTTATGTGGCGTGAAAGAGAACGTTAGGTTCGAATTTTTGATAGCAAGATGTTAGCAGATTTATATATACTAGTAAGGTGTGTCTGTATGATAAAGATATTTTGAAAGAATATGATTTATTTGTTTTAAAAGGAATTCCTTTTTGCTATATATATTGGTGATTCTCTTAGCTCTTTCACTTCATCGCTTTTTTATGCATGGACGTTCTCTCAATCCCGTTACAAAGACGCCATGTTTTCACATTTCTTTTGTCCTACATTATTTTGTACTGTAAATTTGTCAAAGAATAATCATTTCAATAATTATTACAATGTATATTTATTTTAGAAAAAAAAATTGTAACGACAAATATATATATATTTTTTTTTTAATGCTAAGATGCATATATAAGGGTGATAACAAAATTACCGAACACCGAGCAATCTTCAAAAGAGAAAGTCAAAACTCATAAATCAACAAACAGACAAAATCAGTCAAGAAATGAAAGGCAAATATATAACTTACATTCATTGGCAGAATTCCACGAGAAGAGAGTAAAATATACAATTAAGAAGACATATATCGTTTTGGCCATTGTCACTACGTATTCAATATAACTAAGAAGACTTTGATAAAAAACGACACTTGGTATTAATAACACGGTAGTTTGTGAGAGTTAAAGGAATTATTAAATAATAGATTGCTATCATGATCATATTTAAGCTTTTCGTATATTTTTAAAAGGACTCCAAAAGCAGGCACAGTGATTAAGTCATTGAATAGCTATGGTAATAAAAAATGTAAATATCTTATGTTTTTAAAACTCTTCAATTGTACATCTATTTAACAGTTACCTGCCTATCGGCCAATGAAACATATGTTATTCTGAATTCCAATGAGATAAATATTTAGTTATATCATTAGGTAACAAGAGTTTGTATTTAATATATAATACACAATTTATATAGCGCTATATATAATACATAAAAAAATTACTATTAGCGCTTAACATAGTTTAAAAAACAACAAAGACTACAAAAATTACATGCAAAATAAAAAAAAAATAAAGATTTTTTTTTTTTACATAAACCTATAAAACTTACAAGAAACGAAACATGAAGCAATAAAACTAAAATTATAGAAGAGGAAGAAAGTGATATCGAAGCTCTTAACAAAAAGTGATAAAAGTATGAAATATGTTTAAACAACGCGTCTATAATTTAAAAAATAAAAATTGTTCACCAAGAATTAAAACATACGTGTCTCATATAGAATATAAAAATACATCGTTACTGCACACCATCAATTAGATAAAATCAACATAGGCAAGTCTAAAAAGATATGTTTTCAGTTGTTTCTTGAAAATTCACATTGATTGTTCATGTCGGGTGCTACTTGGGAGATTGCTTCACAGTGTAGATGCTGCCCTGTCAAATTGATTCTCACCGAATGTCTTTTTGCGCACTTTGGATTTTGATAGCAGCATGGAATTTTCCAAGCGAAGTGATCTTGTTGGAACATGAATTTTTAACAATTCCTGGGGATAAACAAGAGCACGCTCAGTCAGAACTCTGAAAGTGTATAAAAGCAACTTGTACTGACACCTGTAGATACTAAATGCGTAATCAAAAGTCATACATCGATGGACAGACAAAATACAATGGCCACAAAAAAAGGACAAAAGAAGGTAATAACAATATTACCGAAAACCGAGCAATCTTCCAAAGAAAAAGGCAAAACTCATAAGTCAATAAATTGACAAAATCAGTCAACAACCGGAAAATTGGGGAAACCGCAATGACCTTGACTTGGTACAGGCATTCCCAAAGAAATGATGGGTTAAATAAGATTTTTCGGCTCCAAACTTCCCGCTTCCATTACGGTTAAAATGTTGCGGTTGTCACTATAACAGCATTATAAAAGGACAAACAATGATCTACAAAGCAATGCACAGAAAACTTAAGATTGAGCAATAAAACCCAACTTAAACCGAAGGTGAACTCAGATGTTCCGGAAGAGTAAGTAGTTCTTGCTCCAATAGTGGCACCCGTCATGTTACTCTAGTTATAATTCCGGTGATAAGTCATGAATGAGGAAAGGAAAGGACAATATTGTGATTACGACAAACGGATCATATCCGTGATTATTAGTGACACCGTATCCCCTCCGTAACGGTTAACCAAGTCTTGTTGGCGACCGTAAACCGAAATGATTACTTAAGCCTATCCAGTAGGAATTATTGGTTCATTGGCTTCTATGATAGCATCACGAAAGTTATGATAGTAAACGTACTACAAGAAAAGATGGGAGGTTTGGTATCCCCTACAGATTTCCATTCCAAATATTATATTCCTTGATATGCTCAAAGTAGTTTTTCACAGAAAGAAAGAGATGGTGTAATAAAAACATAATATGTTGACACAACACGTAAGTGGAAAAACCTTCATTATGCTCATAGTCAAAAGACTGGTAAAAAGCCAAAAAAAGTGTGTGTGATCAAGTATAACCAAAGAACATAAACATGATATCCGAAGTCGGCTGAGATTACCTATCCCTGATGAATATTGACCTCACTGGGCCGATAATATCTCCGGTAATTAATCGTCCACCAGCAGAGGTACATATTCAGTTATAGTAAAAAAGTAAATATCTAATTTATGAAAAGAACTTTTAAACATTGATGCAAACTATTCCAATAATATAAACAAATCGTTTATTCAAGTTTCTTCCCACAAGTGTCAATCAATGGCTTGGCTTGATGTTTTTACAGTGATTACAATTCCTTATATTATCAAAGTATAGTGAGACCTTTAAATGATGTAAATAATTTTAAAGTATAAATGCAATAATATGCTTTGCATCAAAATGTTTTTTAACTTAAAAATAATTGTGCAAAAAATACAGAGACAATGACAACGATCGACTATTCGTAAGACGAGCAGAAGTTCTAACACTGGTATCACCGAAGATGTATGGTTCAACACACTGAAAGACAGAGAGGAGACTGCCATCAACACGACAGCTTTCGCCGGTTATGTTACAGTCGTCAGAAATAGAACCACTTCGACACAGAGGGCCCACGTACCAACAATCACATAGAGGGATGGTACATCAAGTTAAAGAAGCACCTCAACCACGCACACCCCAACATCTTCGTCCTAATTGAACTTCTCCAGCAAACACAAACTAACACAACAGCAAACCAGATCCAGATATCGACAGGAGGCACGAGCGACCCAGGTTAAAGAAATACAGGAACATCGACAACATGCTATCAACACTCAAACATCGATTCTTGCAAGCAGAACTGATCGTCCAAAACTTCACCGACCAAGCCACTTTCCTTCTCCACATGGAAATTCGACAGTAATGCAAATGACTTTGATAATTATTTCTATTGTGATCTTAACTTATTTCCAACATTAATGTTTATTAAAATGTCCTTGTACCCATTTATTATTTTAGTTGTGTATTACATTAGTTCAATGTGCATGAATAATAGATAGCAATGCTTATTTGTTTGTGCATAAATCTTGTATTACATATTTGTAACGTCAAACTTAAATGTTCTTATTAAATTTCTTGTACTCACATTTATTTACATATCACATTTATTATTCTAATCTTTTATTACATTAGTTTAATTTGAATGAATAATATCTATATAATCATTTTACCGGTATATATTACTTTTTTTATATGAATATTTCCTTTATTGTTATTTATTTATTTAACGCATTAGTGCTTTTTAATGAGATATGATATATAATATTTTCTTCCCTTTTCAAATATGAGTTTTATTTATACATGATTCACTGTAACCTTAATTACAGGTACATTTCTTTAATCCCTTTTATACATTGTTAACGTGGTGTCATCCTGATTCGCATATACTTAAAGGGATATTGTCTACGATTTTTTTGAAAATTTTTAACTGTTCATAAATGATTTGTTTTAGCTATCATTAAACAGTTATGCTACAAAATATATGATTGGTGTTCTTTTTTTGACAAAAAAGACCCAAAGCTATCGTTATCGGAATTATTGTTCGGATGACAAACATTCAAAGTGAAAGTAAAAGTAAAAACGGAAGTTTGGAATTCTCGAGGGTTTAGCTTTGAGGTAAGGAAAATACTGTTAAGATTCAAACACTTCATGATTGTTTAATGTTGTTTGAATCTTAACGTTTCATAGCGTATTCGCCAATAATTTGGTGTTTAATCTTCATTTTATGAAGGTCAGTACGGAAAACAACAATAATTTTGGATATGCTAAAATACAAATGTGGTAGACAATATACCTTTAATTACAGGTATAAACATTGAGGAAATTGTTGTTTTAACAATTATGCATAGGTTATTCAATACCTGGTCATATTACCTGGTATTGTATAATCAATTTAGCCCATACTTTCTTTCTTTAGTGTCATGATTACCTATTATTACTAATTTAGGCAGTCTAGACCAGATTCGTTTGAATGAGTATCAGCTCAAAAGCATTTCCTTCAATTACAACATATGTGGTATGTGAAAAATATTTAATAACACAAGACAAAGATCGTATGGGCTATATAGTATGTTGTTTATTGGGCTGACATACACTGGGACGATTTGCTTGTATATAAAACGTAACAAAGTGGCAGGAAATAATGTACAATGGGGCGGGTTTACATTGTTCTACCTACCCGTATTTTTACCAGTAAATAATTACATTACGTTTTTCATTGAAATGTTACAATATGATTGGCTATGTAGTGGTCACATGATTATAAAAGATATGTTTCACATCCCAATGAAACTCAAACCCGAACTTGCACGTGCCTCCATGACGACGTCAGATGTAAACAATCAATGGCGTAGTAGTTTCCAACAGCAAATAATGTAACACAAATAAAATTCACCACGAAAAATTCAACTATATTAAATTTTGGTATGATTTGAATATAATTATAAGAATTGAATGCATTCTTTTGAAGTTTCATTGGGGTATGAAAGCGTTGATCGAAACACAGTTTCAACATGAAGCACGGTAGCAAATGTACTTCGGTCAACGCTTTCAATGAAACTTCAAAAGAATGCATTCAATTCTTAATTAGCATGTGTATTCGCTTGTCTGAATTAAAATATCTGTAAAATCTAATCAAACACTGCTAAGTTCCTCGCAAGAGTTGACCTATGATTTACATGTACGTTTTATCAGACTGTCTGATGGATATCATTCATAATATGGATAACATTTTTGAGATGCTATCATCCATTTTCATCTAGGTTTATTATTGAAACTTTATAGTGTTTTATTATCTTGCATCCTAAATAGAATAAGAAATATTTTAACTAGCACACGTATTTTGTAATGTATTACCAGACAACTATCCATTAATATAAATCAAAGAACTTCCGAAATTCCGTCCAATTTATATTTTTTTAATCCGCTCCATTATACACTTTTCATCCGTCCCATTGATACGTTTTTTGTCGCCCCATAGAGTTGTAAATCTACCCCAATGTAAATCTGTGCTCTATTAATCACATATATTTCACCTGGATTTTAACTGTAATGTTACAAGTAAATGAAAAAGATCTCTATGACCAAGAATTTAAAAACAAATATTAAAATTAGAAACATTTGCTCTCAAACTTACTAAATATCTGATTAACTTGATATTGACATGAATAAAATTGAAGAAT
This sequence comes from Gigantidas platifrons, assembly GCA_002080005.1. NCBI lineage: Eukaryota > Metazoa > Mollusca > Bivalvia > Mytilida > Modiolidae > Gigantidas > Gigantidas platifrons. The sequence continues at coordinate 188,744 of MJUT01050755.1, read as the reverse complement.
TATTATAACAATATGCTGAACTTTGATATTATAGTAAACGTTTTATCATGCTTTCAACTTTTGATTTTCTATTAAATATATATAAAGATTTATTTTGCTTACAAAGTTTTGACGTTTCTCCAACTTTTGTTTCTATCTGTATACCAAAAACAATTAAAAGTGGGAAAAATGTGAACTCTCTAAGCAGAAAAAAGATCATGACATATGGCGTTGGAAATCTAGGTCCTGGCTTCGGACAAAAATGTGGTGGGTTAATGGGTGAAACCGGTTAATAGGATTCCTAATCCCCCTCTAGAAAACTGGATATCAAACGTAAAATGTCTGATTTAGTGTGTACAGTAACTTAGTAATATCACTGACCTAATATTGGATGTATTGTTATAAATTCAAGCAAAACAGTAATTGGTGCATTACCTTTAATTGCGTGTTGAACAAGGAAGAGGGAAACTATATGACAAAAGCATAAATTTGTCTTTCAACTAAGCTCTTATATAAACAGGAAGAAGTAAGATGAATTAAATTACATTTTTTTTAAATAGCACACTGTCGGAACAGTTCCGAAATCATATTGAGAAAATGTAGAAAGAGGCAAAAGTCAGGGGTTAGTTTTCTCCTTAAACATGTTAAATGTGTTATCATAGGTGATTTGATGTCCAGTACAATATCTGTGAATAAACAATGCTTCATTTGTTAGTTTCCTTGCATACATATATATATATATATATTTATATATACGTTTGAAAATTAAACCAAACAGTGTTATAATCAGATTTTGAAACTGTCAATTTTGTGTTCTTCCCTCGACGGGATTTGAACTCACACCATTGATACACTGCAGCACCATTCGCTAAGCCTTACGTCCAGCGTCCTAGACCACTCGATTACATCCTCTCCTTAAGAAAAAGAGCTTCAATAGTCGTAGTTTTACCTTGTCTCGTAAGGATTTTAATCTAGGGATAGACGTAAGACATGTGTATAAGCGTGTATATTTATATATATATACATTTGTAGTGAACTTAATCGCCAACTGTGTTCATTGCGATATCTGCCATTGGTCAATACCAAAATATTGATTGGTACAGAGTTGCTGCTGACCTACACGGAAGATACTGAACAAAGCTTCCTAGTGGTTAAGTTGAAGTCATCACTTCGAATGTTTTACGGTCACCAGTATGACTTGGTTAACCACTGCTGAATATCTTTGTCACAAATGAACACCCAGATATGCTCGTAATCACAATTATGTTCCTTTTCTTATTCATGACATATCACCGGGTTTGTAACAAGAACAACACGGCAGGTGCCATTAGTGGACCAGGACCTGCCTACTATCTCTGACTGGGTACCTAAGTGTACGCTCCGTTTTAGTGGGGTTTTTCTTGGTCCATGGTTCATTTTCTTTTTTGTATTTTGTAGATTATGTTTGTCGTTGTGTTGCATTTTTTGTTGTTGCTATGTTATTGTCTGTCTTTCGTTGATTGACGGCTTCGTTTTCCTCTTTTGATATCTTCACTCGTCTTTTCCATTGTTGTAATTGCAATCTTGCCCTTTTTGCATTCATTGCTTATTGTCTGGTTTGTAACAACAGTAGCATAACAGTGCTATTAGAGGAACATGAAGTGCTACCCTACATGTGTTCACCCCCTGTTTTAAATGGGGTTTATGTTGCTCAATCTTAGTTTTCTGAAAATTACTTTGCAGATCATTGTTTAATCCTTTTGTTGTTTTTTTTTCTTAATTTGCCATTGGATTGTCTATCCTTCCATTTACGGCTTTTGATTACCCCTTTGGTAACCGAACACAGTATCAAACAATCAAGTTCACTGTAATTAGCAATAGCAGAATAACAAGTGTTGCGTTGATTGATGTGTAGGTATCCGTGAGAAGAGTTTGAAGGTACCAAAGGATGGATCATAATCTGTAAATCTGAAAAAAGGACATACAACACAATGACTAAAAGAACAACAGAACACTAAACCATCATGCATAAAACTAAAGATCAAGTAACGCTAACCCTACTAAGAACCGGGATAAACTCATGTTCCCTAGAAGGTTAAGCAGTTCCTGCTGCACTGGTGGCATCCATTGTCTTAATCTAGTTACAAACCCGGTGATACGGTGATACGTCATGAATGAGGAAATGAAAGGGAAGTGCTTACGACAAGTGTAACATATCTCTGGTCATGGTGTCGACCGTGAAACTTTCGAAGTAACGACCTCAACATAACCAATAGGAAGCCTTGGTGCAGTAGCTTCTTTGTTAACAGCAACCCTCTAATAAGGAAACTATGATTGGAACCACAAGCTCCGAAATGAAATATCGTATCAAATGAGAGATATATACTACATATGCAGGTGCTACGGGAATGTTGCTACATATAAATTGACGGTTCACAATGGGAGAATTAGATGTAGAATAGAAAAGTTTTAAGCACATCAGATATCTACAGTTTTATTACCATAATAATTCAAAGATACTAAGCCACTTTGCTTCCCTTGTGAGTTCTTTCAGAATATATTGGAAAACTTAAATATAGCAATATATTTATGAATAATTTCATTAGTTGTAATACAAATATACAAAATAATGTTTTTGAGTCTGAACATTGTAGGGTCGTTTGATCAAAATCTTCTTTGTTTTACATTGAATGCGTCGTAGCAATGGTGAAAAAGGTGTGGGTCTCTTTTATTCTATATCTTACTCTATTCTTGTGGATTTTTGCAGATGACAGTAAGTTTTATATTTATCTTCTCTTCCACCAACGTTTTGAGCATATTTTTAATATATATATTTTCCAATTGTCCAATCGTTAGAACTTAGTGAGAGGAGGGTTTTGCCAATTGCCCAATCGCTACAACTTATTGGGGAGAGCGTCATTTCTAAGATTATTATTATTAGAAAGACTATATCTGAAAAGTCATGAATGAGGAAAGGACCGAGAAGTGTTTGCAACAAATGTAGCATATCCGTGGCTATGGTGTCCACCGTAAAACTTTCGAAGTGATGACTTCAACTTAGGAAGCCTTGGTTCAGTAGCTCCCTTGTTAGCAGCAATCCTCTATCAAGGAAATCATGATTGGAACCACAAGCTCTGAAATATCGTATCAACTGAGAGGTATATACTACATATGCAGGTGCTACTGGAATGTTGCTACATGTAAATGGAAAGTTCACAATGGGAAAATTAGATGTATAAGTGAGAGTTTTAAAAACATTAGCTATCTATATGTGTATTACCATAGCAATACAAAGATACTACATCACTTTGCTTGCCTAGTGAGTTCTTTCAGAATATATGGGAAAACATACATATTTCCCTGATAGCAATCTATTATTAAATAATTTCCTTAGCTGCAATGCAAATGTAAAAAAAAACTATTCTTTTTGAGTCTGAACCGTACCTAACTACCGTGTCATTATACCTAGGGGCGTTTTATCAAAGTCTTCCTTGTTTTACATTGAATGCGTCGTACAAATGGCGAAAAAGATGTTGACATCTTCTATTGTATATTTTACTCTCTTCTCGTGGATTACTGCAGATGAAAGTAAGTTTCGTATTGTTCTTCTTTTCCTGCAATTTATTTAACATGATTTTAATATATATATATTTTGCCAATTGCCCAATCGCTACAACTTAGTGGGGGACTGCCATTTCTAAAATTATTAATATTGAACATTATACCTGAAGAAATGTGCAACAGGTGAGGTGAACAGGAAAATACCCCCTCTTCTGGACAAAAGATATGTTAAAAAAACAATGTGGCTTCTTTTAGGTAATTAAGGGAAACGCTCATTCATGGAGAAAGCGAAAAAGTTAATGACCTAAGATAAACACCCATATATTTATAGCAAAAACAGGTTTATCTAGCTTGATTTTCCTTTTAGTTTTTGTTCTTGTGTTTTTTTTTAATATATCAAGTTATTTTACAAAGCTAAATATTTAATCACACATACATACTTTACTAGTATATATATAAAAATGTAGCACAACAACATCAATTAGGATGTCAAAATATAACAAAAAATAACTATAAGTCTACAAAAAGACTATAATTATAATGAAATAGACGGATATTTCGCTTGACCGACAAGTTTCATCAGCGTCTGTAACCTCAAATCAGGTTACAGACGCTGATATTATCTTTATTTGCACAGAATCGTTAACACTTGTTTCCGACATCCCGTAGGTTCTATACGATGGCTACTTTTTCAGACGTTTATATATATATAAATGAAATACAATACAATAACAATAATATAAATACACAATAGGGCTACTCATTTATATTATTGTTATTGTACTTTCATTAATTTATATGTAGGATTTCAATTATTTATGTATGTAATTTCATATGTACAATTTATGGTTCTTTTGTCCCGTACATGGCCCGTCAAAAACTTTTTTTTAAAGTAAGCCGTCATATTGGTTCGAAATTTTATTTCAATAGACATTGATGAAGTACCTCGATGGGACGAAAATGTTGTCATTCAACGAAGTGTTTAATTCTTTATCACTCTGTTTTGTGTATTGGTGTTGACAAAAACTAGTCAGCCATCACCACATAGGTGTTTATAGTATTTGTACGTGACAAATTATTCTGTATACAAGGAAGTCAGTATCGAATATCCACTATTTTCATCAAGAACAGTATATAATACCTTCCTTTTTCTATGTATATTAAATATATTCAATCGTTTTTTTGTTCACCGATCAAAGATCGTTTTTGATGCATGCAATACAAATATTACAACAGGTAGTTGCTTAAGCGACATACAAGTCAAGCTAATACACTAAGTGTAAATGATATGATATATTTCAATGATTTTGAATTCGTAAGAAACAAGGGGCCTTTGCGCACGTGATTCGATGGTAGTTAGATTTACAATTACCTATGCAATCAGTGCCTACCACCACTGATGTTGTGAGTTCAAATCTTGATCAGGGCGAGTTGTACAACATTGTGTGATAAAGTTTGTCAGAGACTTGCGACAGGTCGGTGGTTTTCGTAGAGTTCTCCGGTTTCCTCCACCAATGAAACAGACCAGCACGATATAGCCACTTTCAACAATATGTTAGCTATTTCGTGGCGGTCAGTTTTATTGGTATATGATAAACTCCATTGTATATGTCCCTTGCTTCCTCCATTTTTAACCTTGCTCTGAAAACTGTGTCTGCAAATAGTGATGTAAATCAAGCAATCAATCGATTAACCGATATATTAAATTGCACGAAATCACCAAAAAAATATGAAAACACGTGCTGGTAAATAATGCATTGCTCATATCGTCAATGCAGATTATCAAATATATTATTAACGTTAATTTATCCTGCTTAGGCCCTATGGTTGTATTGCTCCCAAAACTTTAAGTTATTTGGCTTTCCATTTTTTTTTTATTTTGAGCGTACCTGATGATCTTGTTCTAGAAACGCGTCGTGCTCACTAATTTTGATATCTACATTTGTATGACTATCACGTGGTCGATACCTATGCTATTAGCCCTCAAGGGTATCATCTGCACAGTGGTCAATGCTTCGGCAATTATTATTATATTGATAAATGAAATTTACAGCTTATAAATAATATAGTTATTAAAAAAAACTAATGTTATCCTCCCTCAGACATAAATGACCTGAGCCGATTTTGTCTATCATATTTAAGCTCTTTGGTTTTAACTCTCACAAAAGATTCAATCATTTGGCTTTCCAATCGTCCGCGTTCGAGCGTACCTGGTGATGGGTATTCCAGAAACGCGTCGTGCGCACTAGATGTGATATCTCCCTACCTGATAATGGTTATTCCAAAAAAGCGTCGTGCGCACTAAATTAGATACATGTATCTACGTTTTTATTGATTAAGTGTATCTTTCGGGAATGATGGAAATGTGAGATATTTAATTAGGTCACACGACATTTGATATATCTTGCACATAATAAGATAAAGGTTTAATTGACCGGTGTTTATAAATAACTTTCAATAAAATAGCTTTTTATATGGTGGTGGAACCTGAGTAACAGGGGAAAACGGAGCAACTGTAACAAGTGCCTGAAAAACATCACATATGTCGTATAGTGAATATTAAACTTCAATGGCAGCCACATTTTAAGCAGGCACATGATGTAATTTTAACGTTGAAACAATGTTGATGCAACGCCACCATGCCATTTCAACGTAATGCCAATGTTTAAATAACTGTGTGTGTCTCCAGGGTTGATGTGTAACCGAGTGAGCAATGCGATGCGTATATCAGTCCATGTGATGTTAGTTGTAATAGGAATCGAAAGCATTTACATATAAGCTTGTTTTTTATTAAGTGTGTGTACGATGTACTAACGACCGTATTTTCTTTCCAGACACGCGTTTCAAAGTGATATCTGATGGAGGCCTCGGCTTTTTAAATTGTATGTCTGCCGAATATGAAGCAACGATCAATATTGTCACCGTTTATTTCAACTCGACGGTCTGCAATAGCAGTGATGAGGATATTCTAAACGAGGTTTCAAATTTGTGCCATAATAAAGTTAAGTGTGAGTTTGAATTGGTAGATTTGATTAAAGATCATAACTCAATATGTTCCTCAAACGAATCTACAGCTCAGCTTGGAATATCATATCATTGTACACGTAAGTATATCAATACTTCATTAATATGGAAGGTTTTGGTCCATACAACAAGTTTACCCGCGCCATTTTATTTTATCTACGTGCCTGTACTAGGGCAATACAGGAAGCGTCATGCATGGGTGAACCTCGCCGTTATCCCAGTGTTTAAGACTCATACACATACACTTTATATTTTAAGAGACTTCACGGGCATTGTCTCTATATAGATCTAATTCGTCTTTGATATTTAATTCGTATATATTCTCCTTCTACAATAATGTATTGTCTTATATTGGAAACTTGCAACCAAGTGAAGTGCTTGTCAAGCAAAGTGCCGAAAAACAAACTATTCTTACAGGAACTGATTACCTATCCAGAGCACTGAAGATCACCTTCGGTTCTTCGCGGGTTTTTTTTTGTTGACATTGAATTCGCTGTCCTTCGATTTACCGCTTTTGTCCTATATAATGGACGCAATTTTAGTAAACACAGAAAACATACCTGCAGTTTAATGGACACAGTTGTAAGATAATACCGAATAAATCCATAAAGTATTGACACGAGTTTAAAATATAAAAATGTGTACACAATTATCACAAATGTTGGACAAAATTCAACAGTCCCACCATTTTTGACACAAATACCTACGTGATGTCGAAAGGATTTTTTCTAAAGGATTTGCACCTTATCATAATTATACCGAATAATTGGTGTAATCATTAACGTGCTCGCCTCGAGAGTGATATATCGTGGGTTCATGGCTCTGTTGGGGTAAAACAAAAGACTATGAAATTGATTGATAGTTTCTGTTTCTGCGCTAACACACAACATTAAGTAGTAAAATCAAAAACTGTTTGGTTCAGAATTGGGATAATGTTTCCTAATTGAGCGACATTTCTAACAACATACTCTTGCTTCACCGAGCTATCACTGTAAATATCTAAGCGTGTTGGTCTAGTACAAAGCAAACATCATTATAATATCATCGAATGCAACTTCTTGGCGCCATGATACAGCTGAAATATTCCTCAGTTTGGCGGTAAAGAGCAATCGCTCACTCAGAGTAATGTTTTGGTTTTTTTTTTCATTTTCAGATCCATTCGTAATGCAATATTTAGAAGGAGATAGAGCCATGTTGACTTGTACAGGTGAATATAACGAAACCATACAAATATCCTCTGTTCTTTATAACTACAGCACGTGTAGTCATGGTGATAAATATGGCATCCAAAATTTGTGCGATGGTCAAAGAGAATGCAGTTTTGATGCTACCAATAGCAACATTGGAAGCTCATGTGGGTCTGATGGGAAAGCGTCGTTACAAGTTTCGTATAACTGTAAACGTAAGTTATATTTCATACAAACATTACTTCAATTTATCATGCAATTGTGTGATCTTGAATTATAATAAAGGGGTCAAATACACTTCAGTGTTATTTAGTCATGAACATAATAAAGCATTTGTAATACCCGGGGACAAACAATGATCTACAAAACACTATCACCTGACATCACATAAATTATAGATATTCTTCTAACTTATTGTGGATTTTTGGTGTTTAACCCTGTCACAGACGCGAATTTAATTCAAAACTTTAGAGGTGAATAGACATTCATGGAAAACATAGATATCAATCCAATTACCATAAGATCGCTGCCATAAGAAATATGTTCAGTTTTTATTAGGTTATATGATATGACTTGGTTTCGGGCGAGTTCCGATTAATAATCCGTCGACTTGGCGATATGTGAAAAGCGTAAACTGTTTCAAAACAGGTGTACATTTAAATATTGTGTTAAAATTTAATTTGCATAGCAAAATTTATTGTTTCTTCTATTTTGATTATTATTATTTCATGAGACTAATTGAAATAGTTGTTGGCGAATGAATATTTTGGAGATGTCACGATACCGGCCCAGTTTATCAATCATAACCAATGTTGCTCCAGGTGGATCAGCCAATCAGATTGCAGTATGCTCCTCAAATTAATCCATACATACATAACCCAAAACAAAAACTCATTTCACCAGAATTGTTTTTCGCGTTATACTTTTCATATTTTTTTCTAGGTTTTAAATTTCATAGATGACATTTATTTTAATTGTGACAGTGCTTTTCATTTTATTCTGCACATGCTTTGTTTGTTGTTTATATATGTTCATTCTTATGTCAAATTCAAAAGTCACTAGAGACAGTGTTATAATTGTTTGCTTCTTTTCGACTCTAGCCAAAGCCTATTTTATTGTAGGAAATGGCGGTTGGTCAAATTGGAATAAGAATTCAACTTGTAGTGTTACTTGTGGTGGAGGAAAACAATTGTTTACAAAGACGTGTACAAATCCATCACCAAATGATATCGGGACGTCTTGTGTTGGCGACTCGTACTATGAAGAAGTGTGCAACGAAAATAACTGTGGTTGTAAGTTCGATGAAAAAATGCAATATAATTTTTAATTAAGATGAAACAATATAACCTTAATCCTATTGACAATTATGGTCAATGTATGAGCTAATAATATAGTATCAACTTGATTAATTGATTTCTCTTTGATATGTAGATTCATCTCTTCCTTCCCGCAATACGAGAGATTTGGATACCAACTTCTATGATATTCTATAGACCAGAATATGGAGTCTTATTTATATAAGGAAAATATCACAGCTGGACTGATTCTTTCGTAAATTATGCTTAATCACCGAATTTGCAAGTATAATAACATGACGGGTGCCACATATGCAGCAGGGTCTGCTTACCCTGACTTCATCTCCTGTTTTACACAAAAAGAAGATATCACAGGTTGTTTTTATTTGCTATGAACTTATATTTTCCACTATGAAATATTTTTGGTTTATTGATTAATTATTGCGAGCAGAATTTTAACTATATCAGAATGACGAGAACATGAACACCAGTATATAAACATTAATTGAAATCAGAGAAGAATTGTCCAACCGACACATGTGCACACTCTTGTTGGAAGTCTGCAAATATGTCTTACAAGTGAAGGGGGCGTGACACTCTCGAAGAACTTTACCCACTACTATGAGGTGACAACCAACCCCTCACCATCGAGCGGGAACCCACAAACAGCCACCCTTGGATGTGCTTAACAGCTCTGTTTGTGCTTCAAATGCAAACAATTGTTATTTATATAAAAACGTCTAAGCAAGTGACAACCATACAATATATATTATATGTTACTCAGCTATCAGACAGGGTATATAATGCGACATTCCCGGCTTAGGATCTATATTCCACGAGGCGCAGCCGAAGGGAATATAAAGCATAAGCCGGGAATGTCACATTCAGTGTCTATCAAAATTAGACTGAGTTTGTTAAGATTAGATGGTATAATTACAACTCACTAAATAGTCAGGGGAAAATTATATCTTTGCAGTTAAATTAGGGAGTTAAAGATTTTAAATACGTCACACTTTGTCACCTGACTAATTCGTGAGTTGTAATTATACCATTTAATCTTAACAAACTCAGTATAATTTTGATAAATACTGAAGAAGATCATTTGTTGATCGAAAATTTGGTCAATATATATTTGTAGCATCTTTATCGGTATCGTTGCACAATCTTCTATATATATATATATATATATATATATATATCAATTTCCAATCTTATTCGTCAGAATGCAAAAGAATGGCCGATACACGACTAAATAAATTTGGTTTACTGTGCTTTTTTTTTCTTTCATAGACAGAGGTACTGCATGTGAAAATACTTCATTAAATTGGACTTGTCCAGGTGGTTACATAAAAGTACATCTTGCCATATGGCAACCTCTTGGTGACGACCTCTGCAACAACCCATCGACTAGCCTGGTGCCATTTACTGTTACCATGTATATAAAGAACAAATGTGACAACACAACTTTCTGTGATTTTACTGTTAATGACTCAAGTTTTGGTGTCTCATGTGCAGGGGAATGTTCAGAAATATCTTATACTTACGAGTGTGTCAGTAAGTCATTGGTGTTACGCATATATTTTTTAAAATTATTTTATCAACAATTTAAGAAGGAAAGAAACAATACGATATAGAAACGATATACAAAGGAAAGGCCATTTAACTTGTAGGGAGAAGTTGTCTTACAAAATAATCTGTCCACACATTATATAGAAAACAATATCTTTACATTTAGATGGAAAAAAGAAATAAGCACCGTGTTGCTTTTTCTATTGGCTAATGGGATAGGTTTGTTAGTTGTAAAGCAGATGGTGCATCATTTTATTGTTCTTTTCATATGAGAAGGTCATTACTTCACCATCACTTTGTCTGATGTTAGTTAAAATAAATCCGTAGTGTATTAGAAAAATTACTGCACCTTCAGAACAGTTAAACCAAACAGAGCAAGAGTAGAAAATCGCTATCTCTAACACACAAATACATGACCGCTCACTTTCTTGACTTGGCATGTGCACTTCAATAAGAAGGTCCTCCCAATACATAATAGTGAAACAAAAGCCAACTTTGAACTAAACTCTAATTGCAAATACCATCTTCCGTCATCTGTACACAATTGACAGAAAAAGTTGTCAACAAGATGTTCAGAAATTAAATGCCAATGCATAAAAAAAACCTTACATATTAAAACTTAAACATCAGATGAATCGGTTAGAAGCTTAATCCTCAGACGAATAATTTCAAAACATATATTTCAGAATAAACATTGAGAGACTTAAATTTCAGAAGAAACGCTTAGAAAGTTAAGCTTAAGACAAAAAGTTTAAAAATTAAACTTTAGAAGAAATATTCGAAAAATGAACTTCACAAGAAACGTTTTGACAAATAAGCTTAAGACGTAACGTTTAAATATTAAAGAATCGTTAATAAACCTATGGTTTTTCTGCTGTAGAAGTTCCTTGGAACAGTTGGGAACCATGGAGTAACTGCTCAGCTTCCTGTGTATCAGGTATACAGACAAGAACACGCTCGTGTAATAGCGGATTCGAAGCAGTCGAATGTGAAGGATTATTAACAGAAACAAGAGATTGTGACGAGAAAGATTGTTCTCGTGAGTATTAAGTGTGCATTACTACATTTGTGAGTGAAATAATTTTAGAATCACTAGTTGTTAAATGCGTGCTTTGATTGGTTTAAAAAGTTGAGGTTATTTTGGTATATACTGAATCTGAAAATAAACGTCGTTCTCAAGGCGTCGCGTTGTCATCAGGCGATTTTCTTTAAATGAGGCATCTTTGGAGTTATTTAAATTTATTTCCGATTATTTGCCTTATTTTGAAAAAAAAGAATATTTTTCAATATCATAACAAAAAAAGTTTGAATTAATTTATAAGGGTTGATCGAAATTATCTGTTCGGTTCATTCGAAATAACCTCAATCAGGTTGTACACACCTGTGCGTTACCCGCTACGCGGGTTACACGGTGTGTACAACCTGATTGAGGTTATTTCTTCATGGACTGAACAACAATTGCGATCAATCCTTAATTGTTTAATGCAAGAAGTATAAGAAAAGATTGAAGGTTTTAATGATGTAATAAGAAGCCGTAAATCGAGGGATAGATACCGCAATGACCGTGTGCATGTCCTATATGCGATATATGTGTTTGTTTGCGCATAGTCATGTCCAACACATATTTCGTTCTGTTATTGTTTTGGTTATCTTCTTCTTGTAAACCCTATATTTCAAGTTTCTCTGGATTGTCCTATTTTATTCTAGAGTATTCTTTAGCGTTTATTTACTATATGAAAATAACGTTATAATTTATGGGTCGTTCAGTCTTATCGTGATTCGTCTGCTTTATAGTTGGAATAAACCAGAGAAAATCACATATCATGTGAAATTCATTGGCAAACGTTATCATACACAGTTTCATCGATTACCTCTATGTTATCTATGGACGAGAATCGAACTGATAACATTACGTGTAAGTAAATGTTAGAGACAACTGAAGGGGCAATGGGGAATGAACAAACCAGAAACTGCGGCAACATTAGGGATACGACACACAACGACGGCAAACAGAACAAAAACCAAAACAAAAGACTAAAACAAAACCTGAAACCAACCATAAAACGGGGGAAGGGTGATTAATGTAGATATTCGTAAGGAGACATCAGTTTCTGTTTCTTATATAACACCCACCGTGCTACTCATAATCAAGTCCGATGATACGATAGGGGAAAGACGAAGGGGAAATATTCATGTCATAAATTGTTCAATGTATATTTCGTAGGGACGGTCACCCAATCCATGGTGACGACCAGTGAATATAATGCATATGCCTGCCCTTGTTGCGAATTTGATACTAATGTGACATTTCTATAATCAAATATTTTCAATATCATTTTGTGAAATATATATTTGGTTAACAAAACAATTAATTGAGACAGGTTGTGTTGGGATGAAAAGTCCAGAACAAAATATTACGTTTATAAGTCCATATTATTCATAATTATTTGACTAAGACTAATTTCATTTTTGTTCTAGATTGTGGTGATCAGAAATTTTATGATAGACAAGATTCGTCTTTACAACTTAAGACAGATTCCTCCGATGGTAAGTTACACATATTGATTGATTGATTGATTGATTGATTGATTGATTGATTGATTGATTCCTAACCTGCAGTGGCAAATAGTTCACGCATACGAGAACAAGCTCAGCTATGTCTAAAAATATATAGAAATGAGGGACAGATGGAACAAAAGTTTGTTCTTCATTTTTCTTATTTTTGACTTAATATTTTGTTGTAGCTATGTGAATGTGGTAGATCGTGAGTTCAACCCGGTCGGGTCAAACCATATATCATTTTATATTAGATGAGACATCTATATCCGCCTATAGCATATAGCACTAAATAAACACTAACTGAATGTGTTGGTGTATTATAAATCGGACACCATACATGATCATCATAACAATCTCATCGAAAAGTAATTTGCTGACAAAGATCTCATTTTTGCTCAGCAACAACCGCTAACTCGCGGTTTTTGCATGAAGCCCGACATTGTAATTATGTGTCAAGTGCACAGTTTATAACATGTATTTATATATTTGTTACATTTAGGAAGCGGATATCTTCTCAAAGATCCAGTAAATACCGTCCATTGTTGTGGACAGATTACCATGTGGCATTATATACCTGTACAGACAGGGACTGTAACATTCAGTGTATGGAGAAAGATTGACGTCAATAGATACAAAGTTGTTGGGACTAACGCAATAGTTGTTAACGGTAAAGTTAAAATGATAATATACCTTGGCGTATTAAATGTATTTATCTTTGAAATTTGCAAATCCTAAATAATGTAAATGATTAAAACTAAGGTCATGATAACCCAAGCATTGCAACGTTATGTTATTTTGGAACTTTGGTTTAATAGCTCACAAAGACTTTATATTATTTGTCTTTCACATCCTTAGAATATGGTTATTCTAGAACTGTATCATGTGCACTAAGCTAGATATCTACGCTTTGATGGCAAAGCATAATTTAATGTACACATATTTATTAAAATCTTGTAAAACTCATAATTCATGTTCTCTCTTATATATTATATATTGTATGTGTTTTCTATACATTGCTTGTATATATGTATGATATTATATTTCTCAATAGCAATTAGCAATCAAACAACCTACAATGTACCTGAAAATGAGAGAATATTGATCAACATAGGATATATTATTGGATGGTGAGTAATTCTTACAATAATATAGCAACTAATAGATAATTCATCAATAAAGCAAAAAAAACACAAGACCATATATACAAATACATTTCATTTTTTATATTTCTCATTTTGAAACCATTTAATGAGGCGCTAAATGAAACATTTGTTTCTAATATTTTAGGAATTGCTTGCTCATTTTCAGAAATTGTATGTGATTCTTTTAATTCTGTTGTACAGATATTTAAAACAAAGTAATGTTTGTTTCCAGATAAACACTTAGACACAAATTAAAGTAAGGAAACATCACCTTTATTGTTGTTCTACATTTCACAGTCAGAGTAAGGTCTTCAAAAAAGCAGAACAGGTTGTCAAAGGGGTAAACGGAATCTGTAAATCGAAAAAAGGCAGACAATACAATGGCCAAAAAGAAACACTACAGAGACAAATAGTGATCTACAAAACACTACACATAAAACTAAAGATCGAGCAACACGAACCCCACTGAAAACGGGGTGAAATCAGGATTATGTGTTTTTCTTTTATGGCATCCAACAATATTCATTTGTTTTATTTTTGTTATTCTCCCATACCCCGTCAGATTTATATTGTTCAAATTGTTCTAATTTGTGTTATATATTTTATCTTCCCAATCCGGAAGTAATCTCTGTGTGTGTAGAAATATGACATATTTTCTACACTGTGAGATGTCCGCTTATTGTTTTGTGACAATCAATATATCCATGTGTCATCTTTTAACTTACGTGGTTCCTTATCAGCTTTTTTTCTTATCGTAAATATTGCTGAAATACAAATGTACAACCGCTTTGACGTTTAGTAATTGATATACGGTATTTATTACAACGCTGCTTAGCCAGTTATATGTGATGGTTGGCGTTTCACTTTCATTGAATAAAAACGTGCATGGTCGCTGCATCATTTTGTTTAAGCAAGGATGTTTGGAACAACGCGATGTTTTATTCAAATGCATGTGCCTAACCAGGAAAGTGAACCGTCAAATATATGTATGTGTGTTAGTGTTTCTGTCGTTTTACGATTTTTCGATTGAATTTTGAAGCTGTTTCGGGTCCATCAGTATGGTATTTTTATTTTTATGTTCCATTATATTTAATCAGTTTGTCTAAGCTATATTGTTTATGCAATTCTTATTTAAGGAGTGACGGTGGAAAAAACATCATTGGGTACTATGACTGTCAGCGTTCTGAGAAGCCATGTCCGACGACGACACTACGGAACAGCATGAACTCTACAAATGTTGGGTATGAGATCAACGTAGATTCCCTAACCCAGCAGTCAAGCAGAATTTACACCCTGTCTTATACTTCTACAGTTAGTAAGTAACTTAGTGGTCATGTGACATAGTAATTCATTTAGTAGTCATATGACATAGTAAGTAACTTAGTAGTAAATAGACATAGTAAATAACTTAGTAGTCGTGTGACATAGTAAGTAATTTAGTAGTCAAGTGACATAGTAAATAACTTAGCAGTCAAGTGATATAGTAAGTAACTTAGTAGTCATGTGACATATTGGGTAAGTTTATGCTAACATTCTTGTGCCTGTCCCAAGCCATGAGCTGGATTTCCAACCTCACATGTCGTAGTATTATTTGAGCTCAGCGAGTTGAGATGAGATGAGAGGTGATTGTTCGTGTTGTTGATATTGGTGTAATTGATCATCATCACGGTTTAAGCTTTATTTTACTAATGCATTATCAATAAAAAGAAATGCTAAAGTCATCATTTGTACAATTTTAGAAGGGATCACTAATTGCTTCTTGACATAAGGCAACCCAATTAAGCCCTCGACCACCAATGTCCTTTATTATTCATGTAGTAATTGAAATCAAATGAAAAACAAAAACAATATCACACTGTCAGAAAAGTTCAAATATCATCAAAATAAATGCAAAACGATATCCCCTATCACACATATACAGTATATGACTTCTCCAATAGAAAAATCGTAGAAATAGATAAACACATAACCACATTGGGACAGGCATTTCAATAAAAAGCGGTGGTGTTAAGTTAGTTTCATTTACCAAAAGCTAAGCTTTCCGTGGCATGATGCGGTCAATCAGGTGTTTTTCATACTTATTATTTTTGTTTTTCCATTTTAGAGGGACCACCACAATTTGGTATGACTCCTAACAGCGTAACTATTGGTGACCATACAAGTATCAATGACAGAGTAATGGATATTCAGATAACAGATTTTGGAGATTTTATACAAAACATGGAACCAGACTATGCTAATGAATACTTCTATTTCGATACTAGTTTGCGTACGTATTGGAGACATTGTTTGCAAAGAAATGGAAAATATAAAATAACCCATTGTCGGAACAATTCCAAAATTGTATCACCTAACAAGTCATGTACTATGGAGTAAATGTTAAGATAAATAGGTCACATATTCTGAAATTTAATCGTAATCACATATGTTATCAATATATCATTACTTTATTTCTATCAAACATAGAAAAAAATAGATGTAAGGACAACGCGTTGTTTCTGCACTCTTGAAATTTAGCACCTAAAGCCTAAGATGGTGGCTGATATTATGCATACGATTATATGATAGTATATGTGCATACAAGTAATGAATAATATGAAAAACAATTAAATACTATACTGTTGAAATCTGGCTATACATCCCTATCTCTTTAGGTGTAAGAAATAAAGGATTTAACACCAGTAAGAGGGCAAGACGGAAAAATATCAGACACCCAAGGGAAAGATTTCTGGTCTCCGTCAGTTTTCTTTGTCTCCTTCAGTTTTCTTGAAGTAAGATTAACAAAATGTTCGTTGTTAAAATAGAGATATATTTATAAATGAAAATGTATGAGTGATGGATGTCAAAATGAATATTTAATTAATTAATGTAAATGAATGTACACATTGCATGTTTTATTCCTTTTTCAAAAATAAACAAATTACAAAAAACAATACTACACTGTCGGACAATTTCCAAAATCCTATCGCAAAACCTAGGCAAAATCGTAACACCTAAGACATATGGACATGACCTTCCAGGAGTTAGTCATTTGGATTATTATCTAAGCATGGATTATAGAGTCAAATACGAATACAGTTCAGTATATGTTTACGTATGACGAAGCATATCCATCGCCACGATATAACTGACATATTGTTGAAAGTGGCGTTAAACACTATAACCATAATCCACCGAAACGTATCTTATTCAACTTAAGTCTTGCAAAACATTTTAAAAAATAAAATATATATTATTTGTTTTATTATCGTTATATTTTATTTATATATATACAGTATATATACGATTTGCTTACATTGATTAACAGGAATCATCTTTGTAAAGAAAATGCTGCCCCAGAAGAGAACAACACATAATTATGTTCTGTCAGTACAAGATTGGTGTTATAATACAGCTACATTGAACGTTACCATAGTGACGGAAAATATTGTGAGTATGATCCAGGGAATATACTGAGGCTCACGGTGGTCAGAAACGCGTCGTGCGCACTGAATTTGATGTCTACGTTTTTATTATCATCACTGTATCGATACATCTGCTTGTTGATTATTAGTCCCCGAGGCAATCACCAGCCCAATAGTTTGTGTTTATTAGATATATTAATTACTGAACATTACATTTCCTAAACAATGTAACTATTAGTAAAACTAAGTCATATGTGACCTTATATTCGATTTCGGCTATCCTGTTTAGGCCCTTTGGTTTTATTGCTTCCATAACAGGAAGTATCTTTGTAAAGGAAATGCTGCCCCATAAAAGAACAACACATAGCTATGTACTGTCAGTACAAGATTGGTGTTATAATACAGCTACATTGAACGTTACCATAGTGACGGAAAATATTGTGAGTATGAACCAGGGAAATACTGAGACTCACGGAGGTCAGAAACGCGTCGTGCGAACTAAATTTGATGTCCAAGTTCTTATTATCACCACTGTATCGATACCTCTGCTTGTTGATTATTAGTCCCCGAGCCAATCACCAGCCCAATAGTTAGTGTTTATTCGATATATTAATTACTGAACTTTACATTTCCTAGACAATGTAGTTATTATTAAGACTAAGGTTCTCCTCCCTCAGGGATATGTGACCTTATGTTAAATTTTGGCTATTATTCTGTTTATGCCCTTTGGTTTTATTGTTCCCAAAACTTTAAATTATTTGGCATTCAGATCTTCCGATTTTTATGGTACATAAATAATGATATTCCGAAAGCGGGTCGTGCGCATGATATCTACGTTTTATAAACATCAGACAGTAATATATTAGAATATTTATGGAAACCAGTAGCATTCGGTGAAACCGATTGTGATCCATGGGCTATAATAATTTGATATATGTTCAATTCAGTACTATATGGGCCGTCGTCAGCACAACTGCTTTGGGGCTCCAGGGACAGACTGGGACTTCTCTCAAAATTGAAGATTTGAGTTCAACATACCCAACAAAAATTAAAAAAATCAAAATAAAATGTGTATAGCTGAGGCTAATGGGCCCGTCTGAGATTCACGGCCACCTTCCTCGCTCTCTGGGTCCCGGACCGATGTACCCCCTTCTGATAGGCGCTGACCGTCGTGGTCGTGATCGCATAGTAGTTGGATTTACAATTACCTGTGCTATCAGTGCCTATCAAAACTATAATTGCGAGTTCGAATCCCGTTCATGGTAAGGTGTACTCTATACAACATTGTGTGATGCAATTTGTTAGTGACTTCCGACAGGTCAGTGATTTTTTCCTGGTACTCCGGTTTCCTCCACCAATAAGAATGACCGCCACAATACAACTGCAATAGTGTTGAAAGTGACGTTAAACACCATAAATCCATGAACCTAGACAAAATACTGACCGCCTTCAACAAATTAAAGATGATGTCAGAGGTTACATATCCACAAGGTGTTTGACATGTGATTCTTGTGTTTTCAGCCTCCTATGATACATGGCCTCCCAGAAATGTTGAGAATCAACCCCATTAACATCAACCCTAATCTTACCACGTTCACTGTAGACGATCCGTCAGACAACGTGACATGTATGATCAACAAGACAACACCACATGCTGACATGTTCATCTTATCTCTACACGGTAACGGTAAGTGTTTAGGTTGATAATGATGGCAAAAGACACAACACAGGAAACTCATAATTGAGCAACACGAACCCCCCCAAACACCTGGAGATTATAACATGTGCTCTGGAAAGGTAAGCAGTTCCTTCTCCACTAATGTCAATTCTACCAATATCAGCAATTTGAACAACCACATCTCACCTCAACTCACTGAACATAGTTTTAAGACGTTCACAGGAACAAAAATATATCGGGCTTAATGGGATCCCAGATTTTTCTCTCTCGCTCTTTCAATAATTTAATCTTCAACGGTAACAGAGAAATAAAACGAACAAAAAACTGCACCAAAGTAGGTGAGCTTGTATATGTGTGTTACCGGTATCGATTTTTCCTCTGTTTCAATGAATTTTCTATGGTATTTTGGAATTGTTCCGACTCTGTGCTATTTTGTTTTTCATTTTGTAACTTGTACTTTCATTTTCAGATGCCTCTCTGATTTTGTCTGAGAATTCAAGTATTGATGTCAACACAACTTCTGAATATGTAATTGAAATATCTTGTACCGATGGAACAGACACCGCATTCTTCGACCTGACACTTCTTTTTACAACGAGGGATCCCGCTCCCACAGACAATCCCGCTGTCACAAACAAACCCGATACTCAGTCAGATACGATGCCAATTATAATCGGCGCTTCCATCGGTGGATTGTTTCTAATCGTGGTAATTATAGTTGTGTGTGTTAGAAAAAGGCAACACAAAAATAATGACGAAAACAAGATATACGAGAAACCACTGCAATTATCTAATATAGATGGTAGCAATGGTCACCATTACGAATCAGTATTCCAGATTGGAAGGAGTTGATGCGATCAGTGGTTAACATATATATTTGTGACCTGGTAAGGGGCTCTAAGCTACCAACAACAATAGGGCAATTATCTAATATAGATGGCAGCAATGATGGCACCACTCCGAATCAATATTCCATAGAGGAAGGATTAGACGCGATACCGCATGATAACTATGGATATGCGGAGGTGGGTGTAGCTAAATTGAAAGCGAGAAATGTTGAAAAACAGCCAAGCACATCTTAAAGGTTGTGAATAACAAACGCCATGGAGATAAATGTATATCTCTTTCGTGTATTTGCTTGTTTTTAAATCGGTTTGTAAAATAACAAAATATGCTATATAGAATGTTATTCTTGTATTGTCATAAGTCCATCAATTAACGATTAAATTCAAGCATTTGCACATAAGCCACCAGTTACAGTTGTTATATCTTCACTTCAGGACAATGAGTTGTGGATGAGCTATACGGAACGACCATTGTATGTCTTGTTTGCGTTATTTGTGTTTAGTGTGCAACACGTATTGTGTTGTTGTTTTGTTTTTCTTCGTCTTGTGTACCCTATGTTGCCAGATTCTCTGGATTGTCCATTTGTATTGCCTCTTCGGTATTCTTTAACATCTATTTAGTAGGGTTGGTAGGCTACGTTATATTTTTTATCCTCTCGCCAACGAAGTTGCGAAGGAATATGGTAACGCTACCGTCCGTCCTTCCTTCCATTCGTCCTTCCTTCCTTCCGTGTCTCCGTCCTTCCGTAATATCCTTGTGAACACTCTAGAATCAACATCCTCCAATGGATTTTGAGCAAACGTGGTACATGCTTAGTCCTTAGACCTTAAGAGAATATGGAAAACTGTTGATTTTCAAGGTCATAGGTCAAAGGTCAAGGTCACCGGATCAAATTTTTACCGCGTAACACCCTTGTTAACACTCTAGGATCAGCATACTTCAATGGATTTTGATCAATCGTAGTACATACTTAGTCCGTAAGAAAATATGGAACCCTCTTGATTTTCAAGGTCATAAGTCAAAGGTCAAGGTCACCGGGTACATTTTTTACCGCCTAACCTCATTGTGAATACTCTAGAATCAACATCCTTCAATGGATTTTGACCAAATTTTGTACATACTTAGTCCTTAAGAGAATCCGAAACCCTGTTGATTTTAAAGTTCATAGGTAAAAGGCCAAGGTCGCCGGTTCAAATTTTTACCTCGTAACATCCTTGTGAACACTGTAGAATCAACATCGTTCAATGGATTTTGACCAAACTTGGTACATACTTAGTCCTTAAGGGAATACGATACAGTAGCAAGGGCAGATAATTACGTTGCCGAATGCCACATGTATTCGCGACGTCGAAATTGACGATGTCTAGGTCTTCATGAAAAATGCACGGTTTTTGTTCTGTAGCTAAAAAAACAAGCACATGTACCCCTTTACCTTTTGTTAAAATTCTAAATAAAATTATTGTGAGAATATCATGACAAAATATTAAGAAATTATCAATTGGCATTTTTTCTACATGCAAATTTATTCATGAAGAAACCACAAAATAATCCATAATCCACAAATAAGTAGAATTTTTTGACTACTTAATCTAGTATTGGCAATGTACATGTTCATCATCATTGAACGAAATTATCATAGGAACCTATTTAAAAAAACCGGATGCAATTATCTCTTACCGTTTTGAAATTGTGATATTTTCTTTACCGCTACAAAATCCGTATTTTAAAATTTTTTCGAAAAATGGTCGAAATTCGATCGTAAATATCTCGAAAGCTAAGTGATGAAGGTATATTTTTCTTTGCATATTTGGAAAGAGCATGTCGAAATTGTGCAAATAACGAATTTTCATGAAAAAATCGTTTGGCAATACCTACTGTATCGTATTCCCTGAAACTCTATTGATTTTCAAGGTCAAAGGTCGAGGTCACCGGGTCAAATATTTACCACGTAGTATCATTGTGAACACCCTAGAATCAACATCCTTCAATTATTTTTGAACAAGCTTGACATATACTTAATCCATAAGAGAATCTGGAATCCTTTAGATTTTCAAGGTCTTAGGTCAAAGGTCAAGGCCACCGCGTCAATTTGTTACCGCGAACTTCCTTGTGAACACTCTAGAATCAACATCCGTCAATGGATTTTGACCAAACTTTGTACATACTAAGTCCTTAAGAGAATCCGGAACCCTGTTGATTTTAAAGTTCATAGGTAAAAGGCCAAGGTCGCCGGTTCAAATTTTTACCTCGTAACATCCTTGTGAACACTCTAGAATCAACATCGTTCAATGGATTTTGACCAAACTTGGTACATACTTAGTCCTTAAGGGAATACGATACAATAGCAAGTGCAGATAATTACGTTGCCGAATGCCACATGTATTCGCGACGTCGAAATTGACGATGTCTAGGTCTTCATGAAAAATGCACGGTTTTTGTTCTGTAGCTAAAAAAAACAAGCACATGTACCCCTTTACCTTTTGTTAAAATTCTAAATAAAATTATTGTGAGAATATCATGACAAAATATTAAGAAATTATCAATTGGCATTTTTTCTACATGCAAATTTATTCATGAAGAAACCACAAAATAATCCATAATCCACAAATAAGTAGAATGTTTAGACTACTTAATCTAGTATTGGCAATGTACATGTTCATCATCATTGAACGAAATTATCATAGGAACCTATTAAAAAAAACCGGATGCAATTATCTCTTACAGTTTTGAAATTGTGATATTTTCTTTACCGCTACAAAAATCCGTATTTTAAAAAAATGTCGAAAAATGGTCGAAATTCGATCGTAAATATCTCGAAAACTAAGTGATGAAGGTATATTTTTCTTTGCATATTTGGAAAGAGCATGTCGAAATTGTGCAAATAACGAATTTTCATGAAAAAATC
>MJUT01050755.1:147763-165577 GCA_002080005.1 Gigantidas platifrons | reverse complement strand
TGTATCGTATTCCCTGAAACTCTATTGATTTTCAAGGTCAAAGGTCGAGGTCACCGGGTCAAATATTTACCACGTAGTATCCTTGTGAACACCCTAGAATCAACATCCTTCAATTATTTTTGAACAAGCTTGACATATACTTAATCCATAAGAGAATCTGGAATCCTGTAGATTTTCAAGGTCTTAGGTCAAAGGTCAAGGCCACCGCGTCAATTTTTTACCGCGGAACTTCCTTGTGAACACTCTGGAATCAACATCCGTCAATGGATTTTAACCAAACTTGGAATATACTTAGTCCTTAAGATAATCAAATGGTTACCGCGTACATGTAACATCCTTGTGAACACTCTAGAATCAACATCCTTGAATGAATTTTGACCAAATTTTGTACATACTTAGTCCTTGAGAATATGGAACACTGTTCAAGATCATAGCTTAATTGTCAAGGTCACCGGGTCAAATTTTTATCTCGTAGCATCCTTGTGAATACTCTAGAATCAACATCTTTGAGTGGATTTTGAGAAGACTTGGTACATTCTTAGCCATGTATATCAACTGGAAATCGGTTGATTTTCTAGGTCATAGGTCAAAGGACAAGGTCACCATGTCAAATTTGTACCGCGTAACATCCTTGTGAACACTCTAGAATCAACATCCTTCAATGGATTTTGACCAAACTTGGTACATACTTAGTCTTTAAGAGAGTCTGAAACCCTATTAATTTTCAAGGTCGAAGGTCAAGGACACGGGGTAAAATGTTTACCACGTAGCATCCTTGTGAACAAACTAGAATCAACATCCTTCAATGGATTTTGACCAAATTTGGTGCATACTTAGACCTTAAGAGAATCTGGAATCCTGTTGATTTTTAAGGTCATCGGTAAAATGTCAAGGTCACCGGGTCAAATTGTTTGGCGAGGGGATATGCCACTCTTTTCGTTGCCCGTGATTTAATTTATGTTGCCAAATATTAAAAGATGTAAAAAAAAACACAAATAATAATAATAATATGACCCTGGACTATTGAATGAGAAATTTGGATAAAATTTGCAAATAAAATGACAGCTATTTCAGGTCCAAAAAATCTGGCTTGGGGAAAACAATTAACATGTTCGTCCCTTAACGTTATTCGTGCTTAGGAGAAATTTCGACACTATAACTTGAAGGTTTTTTTCAGAAACATGGTGCCGTCGTGGTCGTGATCTTACGGTAGTTGGATTTACAACTACCTATGCAATCAGTGCTTATCACCGCTGACGTTGTGAGCTCGAACGGATCCCAGTCATGGCGAGGTGTACCCGATACAACATTATGTAATAAAGTTTAGCAGTGACTTGGGACAGATCAGTGGTTTTATCAGGGTACTCCAGTTTCATACACAAATAAAACTGACCGCCACGATATAACTGAAATATAGCTCAAAGTGGCGTTAAACACCATACACCAACCTACAAACTCATTAAGTACAGAGAACATCACGTAAATATGTGACAGGTGATTGGAGATAAAGACAGTCTTCCTGGATGTAAAAGACATATTACAACAGCTCATAATAAATAACAGTTTACTAGTAGTCTACTTTGGAAACCAGTAATAGGTTTTCGATTATGACAATCGAAAACAACGTAATAGGCCGAACCATGTGACACATTTTTGTTTGATTTATTGTTTGTTAACTTGTTTTCTTAAAATAATATAGCGAGGCCCGGGTGGCTCCATGAGTTAAGTCGTTGGATCTAGCAACTCATACAAGCCTATCACTAATACGGCATGGGTTCGCACCCGACTGTGTAAGTCACAAAGATGGGTGCACTCGACTCGCAGCCGCAAGTGATAACGCTTACCAGTTGCTTGCCCATGGTTGGTGGTTCTCTCCTGGTACTCCGGCTTCCTCCACCACTAAAACTGGTCGCCATGATATAGCTAGAATATTCTTGAAAGTAGCGTTAAAACACAAAAAAATCAAAAACAATCAAGAATATAGCTAATATTCCAAACACGTCATGCTTAAGAGAAACTGTTTGACGATACTCTAAAGATTAATCAAAGGCCGTAAATCTATGAAAGACAGATAATTCTAAGGACAAAAAAAAAGAAAAAAAGAAAAACAATGATCCCTAAGTGTTACATTCAAAACAAACGATTGGGCAGCTCTAACCTTATTCGTTTAGAGGTGTCATCTTTGATGCCCTTGAAAATTAAGCAGTGCCTGCTCCACTAGGGACCCCCCTCATATTTCTCTAGTTTATTTGATTGTGTTTTATATGTGGATTCTGAAGAGCTTCAGACAAATAAAATTACTAAAACGGAATGTAATTGTTCACAAAGTATCGGTTGTACTTCATGTGAAGCACGTTTGCCTTATTCAAAACAAGATTAATTATTAAAACATTACACTGACGTCATTTTTTTCAATATAACCCACGTAATGCTAGAAATCATAAGATACACTCCTTCTTAGACATGCCAAAATCAGAAATGAAACAAAGCAAATGTATAATGTTGAATTTATGATTTACTCTGCGAAATGTTATTATCTGGGTCAAATACAATGCCCAATTCTGCGTATATCAGACATGCCAATAAGTTCGAATCCATATAGCCGGGTGGTAGATATCATCTATAATTTGTCAATGGCAGTCAAATGTCGTTGACCCGGCAGACCCGTCCCTTGCCTGAACGAGTTTTGTTTTGTATCCAAAGTAAGGAAGGTGTCATACTCCTTTTAAGCTACGCAATCATTGTAGTGACCCACAAAAACAACATCTCGATAAGACTGACGGGTAGTGGTAAGCTATAATGCAAAATACTTACATGTCAATTATGTCCTCTTTTTCATGTCAATCATTATAACATGTCTACCGTTAGGTCCATTCATTTGCCACATGTGACCATCCTAGTTGATGTAATTCACATTTCGGCTTAGAGGTCTATCATACTGGGGCTATCAGCGAAGAGTTTTGACAGTAACAAACAGGTTATTAGAAGTCGTAGGTCGAAGAAGGGTAGACGATACAATGGCACAAAGAAATGGGACAAAACGACAAACAATGATCTACAAAACACTACATAGATAACGAACCAATGCAACCGGAAAGGTTAACAGTTCTTGTTTCCACTAGCGACACCCGACGTGTTATTATCAAAAGACACGACAATAAAATGATAAGGAAATCGTCTTTGACAACAGCATACATAAATACATTTTACCTCAAAGTCTCAATCTAGCTGGTTTAAATCAATACCCTGACCATATCTCCACAGTAGCTTATTTAATCAGCATTTATCCCCACAGATCTGCACTCTCTGATTTGCTCCCATGTTCCATTTCTCTCCATATGTTATTATCAGTTGACATAATCGCCATCTATCCTCACAGTTTGATCATAATTGGTGCAAGGGAGCGGATGAAATCCACATTTCTCTCAATAGGTCCATCTTAGCTGTATGATTCACATTTCTCCCCATTAGTCCATGCTGTTGATGTATTGCTCCCAAACACCTTTAAATTATTTGACTTTCCAATCTCTGATTTTGAGCATATCTGATGAAGGTTATTCCAGAAACGTGTCGTGTGTGCTAACTTTGATATCTACGTTTTTATTAATCAATATATTTCCCTCGTAAGCCATTCACAGCTGATTTAATACATATTTCATGCAATATGTCCACTATAATTTATTTATTTGCTAACATATGTATGTCTACTTTGTTCACTTATGCTGTATGCAGCTGAAGTTCATGCTTCCACAGCATGGATTTGCTCAAGGTAAATTTTTGCACGGCGGTGGCGTTGGAGTATATTTATGTAAAACATTCATAAATATAGCCTCTCAGCATGAAAACCATATTTCACAAACGTCACATATGTGGTCTTGTTTATGATCAATGAGTTGCCGAGATGAGAGGTGATATTTTATCTTGTTGATTTTGATGGAATTATTGACCGTGATACATAGCATACTATTAGCTTTAAGGCGAAGGTATTGATCTCTCTTTCTCTCTCTCTCCTTTTTTGTCAACGATGTGGAAGCCTTCGCTTCCAAACTTCCGCTTAGCTACGCCACTGAGTTCACTGTTTAAACTATTGATATACATTTTTGTGTCATCGATGTCCGAAATATTGCCCCATGCCCATTCATATAGTATTCGGTTATTGGTGACCCATTTATATATATACTAGTGGACAAAAGAAATGATACACTTATTTTTTTTTATTTCTCTATTTTATTTATTTGAATTTCTTTGATATTTAGTACATATACTTACCTGGGCGACTGATTAATTTGGTTATTGATTTTTAACTGTAAGCATCGCTTAACGACGTAGACAATCAAAGTATACTTTTACCATTTTTGCACGTGCAACTTTTAACGCCATCGATAATGAGACAACTTTATTGTTATCAACAAGACAAATCTATGGCAAATTGAAAGTTCACCTGAATTAACCTGAAGACTAAGCAGAATGCCTCGACTTTCACAAGAATTAAGAGAACGTGCAATATGTATGCTCCAAGCAAACATGAACGTCACCGCCGTCGCTAGAACTTTGGATTTTAAACGCTTGCCCATTCATCGTCTTCGTATACGTTTTCAAATGACAGGTTCAACAAAAGATCGACCTCGACCGGACGCCCAAAAGTAACGTCTCCTCCAGATGACAGATTCATACGTCTCCGCCACTTACGTGATCGGTTCCTACCAGCAACGTCATCGACCAATGTTGTTCAGGGTCGACGTTTCAGTGCGCGAACCATCCGAAGGAGACTGAATGCCAATGATTTGCACCCACGGCGCCCATACAAAGGCTTGAGTCGCAGTTTCTTCAAAAACTTGTTAAAGATAAGAAGATTCATGAAGCTAGAGACTTTAATTTCACATACAGGTATATTGATGACGTTTTATCTATCAATAATTCTAGGGTTGCAGAATTTCTTCCATTGATATATCCTCCAGAGCTGGAAATTAAAGAGACCACAGATACAGCTTCATCAGCATAATTTTTGGACTTATACCTCGAATTTGACGACAGTGGTCAACTCAGTACTAAAATTTATGATAAACGAGACGACTTCAATTTTTAAATCATAATTTGTCCTTATATGTGCAGCAATATACCAGCTTCTCCTGCATATGGTGTTTGCATCTCGCAATTGATTCGTTGTGCAAGAGCCAGTGGCAATTATTCTGATTTCTTGAAGCGTCATCTTTGTCTGAAAAACAGGCTACTGGACCAGGGCTATAAAAAGATTCGCCTTATTCGATCTCTTAAAAAGTTTATATTCCGATATCAAGATCTTGTCGAAATATATTCTGTCTCTGCAGATACAATAGTAAAAGATACATTTTCATATAGTGAAAATGTATAAAGATAAGGATTTTGTATACGTGGTGTACAATGTCAAACATATTTTTTGTGAATGTGTGACGTAAAAATGCTTTTGACATTTACAGTGGAATTAAAATAATTCAAAGGACTCATAGTTGATGGTGATGGTTCACGAGATATATTAGATACTGAGTTTGGTACTGTTTGACTGCTATTTTGCCTGTTTTTTCCAGTATTGTTGTAAATGCTGTTTTAGTGACAACGGGAACCTTTGAACCGTAATGGAAGCGAGAGGTTGGCGCCGTAAAATCTGATTCAATCAACCATTTCTTTAGAAATGCCTGTACCAAGTGAGGACCATTGCGGTTTTCCAGTTTCCCGTTTGTTGACTGATTTTGTCTGTTTATTGATTTATGAGTTTTGAATTACCCTTTGGAAGATTGCTCTGTGTTCGGTCATTTTGTTATTTCCCTTATTGACTAATCGACATGGCAGGAACGTCTAAGATGGTGTCGAGCACGATTACGCTGGAGACTCAACAACGAATG
This sequence comes from Gigantidas platifrons, assembly GCA_002080005.1. Taxonomy (NCBI): domain Eukaryota; kingdom Metazoa; phylum Mollusca; class Bivalvia; order Mytilida; family Modiolidae; genus Gigantidas; species Gigantidas platifrons. Next base: position 159,698 of record MJUT01050755.1, on the reverse strand, counting down.
GAGTCATGTATTGTTTTCGGATGAATCCCGATTCAATTTATCTCATTCGGAGGGTCGTGCAAGGGTTTATCGGAGCCAAAATGAAAAATACGCGGACCGTTGTGTTCAAGAAAGGGACAGATTTGGAGACGGAAGTGTGATGGCATGGGCAGGGATAACCTCGCGTAGAAGGACTAATCTGGTTTTTGTTGACGGTACATTGACCGCTGCAAGGTATAGAGACATTATTCTTGTCGTGGAGGTTGTGAATTTTCTTAACGACAATGGACCAGGCATTACCTTTCAGCAGGATAATGCAAGACCGCACACGGCAAGATTTACTCAGGCTTTTCTTCAGCAACAGAACATCGATGTCCTGCCTTGGCCTTCAAAATCACCAGACCTCAATTATATAGAACACACCTGGGATNAACTTGACCGTCGTGTTCGACAAAGGCCTCATACACCCATCACATTACCAGAACTTCGTCAGACCCTTCAAGAGGAATGGGACAATCTTTCACAGGCTGTAATTTATACAGTTATTGCTTCAATGAGACGCCGTTGCCAAGCTGTTGTTGATGCAGACGGAGGACACACACGATATTGAACTTTAGTTGCTTTTTTGGACTGTTATTAAAATGTGAAAACTTAATTTCTGAATTTGTTATTCCATGTTTTCGACCATCGTGCTTTCATTGGATGCCTTACGAACATTTGATGTGTTACTGAAATGACAGTTATTCATTCTTTAAAATGAGACATTTACAATACTCAAAAGAATATCAAATTATATATTTGAAAAAATATACAAAAAAGAAAAAAATATTAAAATAGTGTATCCTTTCTTTTGTCCGCTAGTATAGTTCGGTTATTGGGGACCCATTCATCCATTCATATATTATTCGGTTATTAGTGAACCATTAGATCGTCCAATATACACGCGCATTAATAGCAAGTTTGCGCCTTATCATGTTAAATTATCTTATAATATTAGAAGTATTTGTCCAGGCAATACAGCATTTGCATGTGCTTGTAGAACTACTGCTATAAATTTAGCTTTAAAATCCGCATGCACCATTGGTATATATGAAGTGAATATTTAGGACCCAATCATTTATATGAAAGCGGAAATAAAATTATTTTCTATTTTACATTTCTAATTTGTATCCTTCATTTTCGGAATAAGTATATGATGTAACTCATAGCTGCAAAAATAAATTGGAAGCTGCTGTTTTCACCACACATGCAGCTATGCCAATACAAACGGCGTTTTTGCAAGAAAACATCAATAATAAAGGAAATAACTTTCAGTCATAGAAACGATGGCTCAAAATTTGTTGTGTTAGGCTACAATTCCACATAGTTTTCAAACAAAATTCAAAAAAGGTAAAACATGCTACTCAAAGGAAAAAGTGATCAGTATGCTAACGGTGTATATTCAAAACGCTCCCTTTCAGACGAAATCGGCGTTATTCGATTCCTTTCGGATGTAGCAACGCTCACTTCAGGATATTTTAATGGCAACTGATGCAGCAGTAAGGTCAACATTGATTATTTTGGTTCTTTTGGACCTCATTAGATGTGGTCTGTCTAATAAAAAGAAGTTTACGGAAGATCGAATGTATTTCTCTTTTGATTTACATAATTTATTTTTTTGTCGATACTGTCATTGTAGCGTAATCAACGTCACAGTTTCGTTAGTCGTTGATCTTTCTACGATATCTTCACTTTGAAAGTTGTATTTTCCCTTTTAGATAAATATTTTGTGGGAAAATAAAACACTATTGATTAAATATCGGATTTATTCAATACAAGTAAGTGCAAAAATTATTGAAAACTATTTAAACCCATTTTAAAGACACTTAACAATCGTAATGTCCGACAACGAATCCTTTCAGCTTCTGGAAACGACACCTTTCAGATTTAAATCAGATTTCCGTTTAATCAAAACTTTTCCCTGAATACATCTAGCTGTCTAGCTACACAGGATTCAGACTACATTTTCCGCTAAACATGTGACGCCATTTTGCTTAAGTGTCCTTTATTTAATAAGGAGAGAGAAACTGTGTTAAATGAGATTTATAAAGATGACCAGTACCTCCTAAATTTATCAGATAAACAAAAATATTTATGAATTTTAACAAATGAACACAGATCCATATTATTCAAACTTTGTAATTTCCTGGTTATTGCATTTGGGATCAGATCTTACAAAATTCTTGATAATAGGAGGAGTTTATAGTTCAATATTTTACAACTGCATCATCATCCCTACATGTCATATAGAATAATTTGATCTATATGTTGTAATAACTTTTATTTCCTTTGGCTTTTCTTTCTATACATTGTATGTGTTATCTGTTAATGCCCCTTCTGGGCCAAAAATGGGATGAATAAAATCTTATCTTATCTTATCTTATCTTATCTTAACCAGATTACGGTGCAAACTGTATTTGATTTGTAAACAATGGATTGTTCAAGTAATCCGTAATTGCTGTAATATTAAAAATGTGGACGTTTTCTGAAAATAGCCATCACTATATTATTGTCACGTACTTTCATCATCCAGGAATACAATTATGAAACTAGAATGTAATTTTATCAAACTATTTTTTCACCATTGTTCATCAGGCAAGTCTGCCCATAATTTTCAGAATATTGAAGTAAAAAGAATCCAACTGTATAAAGAATCTGAAATGAGGCGTTGTCAAAACAGTCGAAAAGGAGTCGTTCTCAAAATATGATCTCATACGATTTGTACGCGGTATTGTTTTAGTAACACACTATATATCATCATTTTGTGCTTCTGTCAACAACGTAATCCATTCATTAAAGGTTGATAGGCGAGAATAAAACCAGATCGAAAGAAAAGCCTAGCGAGATACCCCATTTGTTTCGTATTTCTTTCAATGTAAGAGGTAGGCTTTTTCCTTTTGCATTTCATTTCTTTGTAGTAAAATGTTTTGTCATTCCGTCATGTATTCATTTTAACGAAATATACCTGATTTTTTCTTCTTTTTCCATTCAAAATTTGTTTTTGCTGTCGAAACTAGATGTCAAATCCTAAATGGGGCGTTATCTGGTCTAAAAGGAATCGGTAACGCCGATTTCGTCTGAAAGGGGGCGTTTGAATTTACACCGTGATGCTGGAGTTCCTCATCGATAACATATTTGTCTCCTTTGTAGTGACATTGTTTCAGCAGGTCGTCGGCATACCAATGGGTACGAATGGGTTTAAACATATTTTATTGATGAATTACATATTACATTTTTTTCCACAATACAATATAACATAGGATTCAGAAACAAGCCTAACGCTTATGTTAATCCGTTTCCTAAAAAACACATGACAAATTGCAAATACTCAATTCATTTAACATTGTTTAAATAACTGAAATTTAAAGGAAGAAGGAAACTAAAGGAAATTGTAAGTTGCACTCTATATAGAAAATCACATAATGTATCTGAGTTTTATGAATTTATAAAAATCGTTTACTTTTTTAAATATATTGATGCACTGTCGTAAAAACAATAGTATTTGAATTGATAACAAGGTCTGGACTGACAAATAATAGTAAATTTTCCGAAGGTCGAATGTTCAGTAGCTGCAATAGCTTTCGAAAAAGACTATTTCGTTGAAGAGTATATTTCTGACATTTAAATAAATAATGATGTGTAGATTCAATCTCTCCACAGACACAATTAGAACTATCAATGATATTTTTTATATACAAATGTTCGTTTAGAGAACTACTTCTCATACGAAGACGAGCGTGTAATAATTGTTTCAATTCCTTCTCCATATCTACCAACTTCGTCTTCGGTGTCCAGTTCATCGTCCTTAGTGTCCAGTTCATCGTCCTCAGTGTCCACTGCGTCTAGTTCATCGTCCACAGTGTCCAGTTTGTCCAGTTTATCGTCCAATTCCGTTTTCTCTTGTGTAGTATTTGTGTCTTCAGCTTTCAATCTTCTGGTTCTAATATGAGTCAATCCGGATTCGTATGCATGGTCTGGCTTCCCCACCGCATCCAAAATGTTACCGATGTTGCCTCTGTTTCTAGGATTTGCATATTGAATTTTGGAACTGTTCCGTCAACATTTTTTTTTCAAAAAGGAGCATGGCAACCCTCCTTAAAAGTTAAATGGTCACTCACTATGAAAAAAAACAGCTGAAATATTCCTCACTTATTTATAAGCAACATTCACCCACACTTCCAAAAAAACACAGCATTAAGCGTCTTTTTTTATCTGAAATAATATATATTATAATAATCTAATGATAGACAAAACAAAAGTACTAAGCAACGACCACACAGTTGTATGTGTATTTTGTTTATCTTTTCACCTTCTTTTTAGTTGCAATAATATTTGTTTTATGTTTGTTTGTTTTAAGATGATTACTTTTGCTTGTTCTTTTTTTTCTTTTCTTTTGATTTCAGTTGTGCTTTGTTTCGTTTTTTCTTAACTTTTCATTTGTTTGTTTGCTTGTTTTTGTTTTTTGGTTTTTAGTTTTGTTTTTGCTTTGTCTTGTTTTTGTTTTTACCGAATCAAATTAAAACACAATAATCTTTAATAAACCGTATACATGACGAATTATCCCATGTATATTTGTGTAATGTATGAAATGTCATACGTCAGGAATGGCTACTATCGTCATCAAGGACTGTATATAATACCTACCCTTTGCTTTGTATATTAAATCGTTTTTGTTCTCAAAGAACGAATCACAACCCCAAAGATCGTTATGTATACATGTATTAAAACAGGAATTTTCCTAATTGACATACAAAATGTAAATTATGTGACATATTCGTAAACAAACTTGTTATTTTTACTTTCAAGTTTTTTGACTTTGATCGTACTTGATGACGGTCATTTCAGAAACCCATCGCGTGCACTAAGGTTGATATCTACATTTTTATAGATTTTTTATAATCTAAAAATGGTGTTTTCATGTTTTTATGTTTTATTTTTCACAAAGATAATATAGTTATGTATGTATTAGGACTAGGGTTATGGTGTTTAACGCCACTTTCAACAATATGTCAACAGGATTGGTGTACCCGGTGAAAACCACCGACCTGCCGCAAGTCACTGAACAACTTTATCACATAATGCTGTATAGAGTTATTTGTATTGATTTTATTATTATGATATTCGTCTTAATACATGTATCCGATTACAAAATATGTTTACAACCATCGTATTTATTTACTCTATGGAATTACTTAATATATTATGGCTACCCTGTATAGGCCCTTTGGTTTTATTGCTCCCAAAACTTTAAATTATTTGGCTTTCCAATCTTTCGATTATGAGCATACCTGATGAAGGCAATTCCAGAAACGCGTCATTTGATATCTACGTTTTTATTATTTAAGTGAACAACTGTTTTTGATTGATTTTGATTTTTGGTGCTAAGCGCCACTTTCAGTAATATTTCAGCTATAACATGGTGACCAGTTTTAGTGGTGGAAGAAGCCGGAATACCCGGAGAGAACCACCGACCATAGGCTAGCAACAGGTAAGCTTTATCACTTGCGGCTGCGAGTTGAGTACGTGAATCAACGTCGTGGTGGTGATAGGCTTGTACGAGTTGTTATGTACTACATAGCTCATTGAAAGGTAGATAGCCTTCAGTGGGTGCAGACAAAAATATTTTTAATGCATACAGTAAAAGAATAGGGCATTTATATTCCTGTGAAAAGGAATGGGAACCATTCTATCTAGGAGGGAAAAAAGCAATATTATTTTAATTAACTGTATATACCCATGCTATCATTCATCTTTAGGGGACCGGGTGGCTCAATGAGTTAGGTCGCAGGATCTAGCAACTCATACAAGCCTATCACCAATACGCGTGGGTTCGCGCCCGGCTTGTAAATTACAAAAAAGGGTGCACTCGATTCGCAGCCGCAAGTGATAAAGTTTACCAGTTGCTTGCCCATGGTTGGTGGTTCTCTCCGGGTACATTGGCTTCCTCCACCATTAAAAGTTGAAAGTGGTGTTAAAAAAATCAACAAAAATCAATCTTTAATGTTGTAGCTATTTTATTATTAGTTTTCACGTAAGTTGATGTTACTTCATTCTGAGAGCAGTTTTGTAAAAATGTAGAATACAGATATTTTGAGAGCATTCGTTTCTAACCTAAACTACTGGTATGTAGAGTCAAACCTGCTCATGTGGTCACCTCAATTAATAGGTCACCCTCTTGTCCTGTCATAGAAAATGTCATATGAATTGAACCTCTTTAGAAGTCATATGTCTGATTAGGTTATTTTTCTTCGTCCCCAAGTTGCCCTCTTAATGATTTCGAGGATCCTCATTTAAACTATTTGTTTCAAACTATTTTTGTCAACATCAGAAATGATGTATATGCTTGAATTGTTGACGTTGATTACAAGGACACGTCAATATGTTATATAAATGCTCTTTTAACATGAATCTGTGGTGCTGTGTACCAGGTTGTAGTAATTCAGAGGGTGGGCACAAATCTCCCAAAGCCCCGCAAAAATTGAAATTGACGGTGACCATACAGAGACTTGATCCATCTACAGATAGTGGGCAAAAGTATTCAGATACTTCCAATATTCCCTATATATTTCATATAAAACTATAATGAAGTCAATTCAGGTCTGATTTTCATAATTTTTGTATCAATAAAAGCAGAATTTAATGTAGTTTTAAAATAATGCTATATGATAACAATTTTGAGAATACATCAGTTAAACACAAAATTTAATTAATTTCTGCAGAAACGCAATGTTCATGTAATGATAATACTTTTGCAGACAATTTATTTAAATCTCTATTTAAATCATGACGATTAGAAAACCATGTTTCTACAAGTTATTTTTTTTTAAATAACTACTATACACTACATACCTTTCTGCTTTTGTTGATAAAATAATTATTGAAATCGGAAATTAATTGACTTCATGGTAATATTTTGAAAAATTGTAGTTTTATATGAACTATATAGGGAAAAATAGAAGTGTGCGAATACTTTTGTCCATTGTTTGTACCTTGAAAGCCATGTAAGCCGAGTCAATACGATTCTGTTTGTTGTACGATAACATCCACAACAATGCCATTGTAGATGCGGCCTCTATCTAATTTCAAATAGAGGCCGCTGTCCTTACAGTTCTTTTTATGAACGAGCTTAAGAATTGACAAAAGTTGTATTAGGAAATATCTATACTCGTTAACAAACAAAACTGTCCAGTATCACGACTTTTTTTATTTTATAAATTATAGCACCATTATTGTGCAAGTTATGTTTTTAAATGGGTTTAATCAAAAATCATTATCATACAATTTGTCTTTTTCTTATCATAAAATTCAAGAGATCCCATTTGTTCTATTTCACCATTTAAATATTTGTCAAAACATGAATACCGAATATTGCTGCACCAATATTGTTATTTCATAACGAATTAACGAATTAACGATTCTACACACAAATCAAAGAAATGATGTCAAAATGTGTACAAATACCACAAAAAAGTGGTAAGTTTGTATTTTTCCATGTATGTCTGTAATCTTTGAGGTGTTCCCATGACTGAAAAGTTTACAAGTCGAAGAATGAAACCGGCAGTTTATATACAACTATTCTTGGATAATTCCGGTATAGCTATTATTTTCCGAATAAACAGCATGCAGCTATAAGAATAATAACAAAATTACCGAACACCGAGCAATCTTCTCAAGGGAAAGTCATAACTCATGAATCAATAACCAGACAAAATCAGTCAACAACCATAAAACTGTGAAAACCGCAATGGTACTGACTTGTTACAGGCATTTCTAAAGGAATGGTGGATTGGATCAGATTTTACGGCGCCAAACCTCTCGCTTTCATTACGACTCAAAGGTTCCGGTTATCACTATAACAGTATTTATAACAATACTGGAACAAAATAGGTAAAGTAGTCAACACTGTACTAAATTCAGTTAGGAGGGTATCTAATCAATAACCATGAGTCCTTTGAAGCATTTTAATTACGATAGTAAATGTCAAAAATATTTTTACGTCACACATTCACAAACAATATATTTGACATTGTAAACCATGTGTATTAAATCCTTATCTTTATACATTTTCACTATGTGAAAATGCATCTTTCACCATTGTATCTGCAGAGACAGAATACATTTCGACAATATTTTGATATCGGAATATAAACCTTTTAAGAGATCGAATAAGGCGAATCTTTTGATAGCCATGGTCCATTGGCCTGATGTTCAGATAAAGATGACGTTTCAAGAAATCAGAAAAATTGCTACTGGCCCTTGCATAACGAATCAATTGCGAGATGTAAACACCATATGCAGGAGAAGCTGGTATATTGCTGCACATATAAGGAAAATTTATTATTTTAAAATTGAAGTCGTCTCGTTTATCATACATGTTAGTACTGAGTTGACTACTGTCGTCAAATTCGACGTATAACTCCAAAAATGATGCGCACAAAGCTGTATCTGTGGTCTTTTTAATTTCCAGCTCTGGAGGATATATCAATGGAAGAAATTCTGCAAATCTAGAATTATTGATAGATAAAACGTCATCAATATACCTGTATGTGAAATTAAAAGCTATAGCTTCATGAATCTTCTTATCTTTCACAAGTTTTTGAAGAAACTCCGACTCATATGAGTATAAAAATAAATCGGTTGGAAAAGGGGCACAATTCGTACCCATTGGTATGCAGACGACCTGCTGAAACATTGTCCCTCCAAAGGAGACAAATATGTTATCGATGAGGAACTCCAGCATACTGATCACTTGTTCCTCGGAGTAGCATGTTTTACCTTTTTGAATGTTGTTTGAAAAATATGTGGAATTGTAGCCTAACACAACAAATTTTGAGCCATCGTTTCTATGACTGAAAGCTATTTCCTTTATGATTGATGTTTTCATGCAAAAAAACGCCGTTTGTATTGGCATAGCTGCATGCATGGTGAAAACAGCTGCTTCCAATATATTTTTGAGGTTATGAGTTAAATCATATACTTATTCCGAAAATGAAGGATACAAATTAGAAATTTAAAATAGAAAATAATTCAAATTCTCGTTGAAATTGTCATTTTTGCGAAACTGTCAACTATGACAAAGGTCATACTCAAGTGTTACCGTCATAGGTGAAACACGGGATGGGGGAGGAGGCGTAAATATTCACTTCATATATACCAAATGGTGCATGTGGATTTTAAAGATACATGCACAGCAGTAGAGTTCTAGAAGCACATGCAAATGCTTTATTGCCAGAACAAATAGTTCTAAAATTATGAGATATTTTAACATGAAAAGGCGCAAAATTACTATTAACGCGCTTGTATATTGGCCGATCTAATGAGTGACAAATGACCGAATAATATATCAATGGATGAATGGGTCCCCAATAACAGAACAATATATAAATGGGTCACCAATAACCGAATACTATATGAATGGGCATAGGGCAATATTTCGGACATCTATGACACAAAAATGTATAACAATAGTTTAAACAGTGAACTCAGTGGCGTAGCTAGGCGGAAGCTGGGAAGCCAAGGCTTCCACATCGTTCTCACAAAAAAAGGAGAGAGAGAAAGAAAGATGAATACCTTCGCCTCAAAGCTAATAATATGCTATGTATCACGGTCAAGAATTCCATCACAATCAACCAGACAAAATATCACCTCTCATCTCGGCACCTCATTGATCATAAATAAGACCACACATGTGACGTTTGAAATATGGTTTTCATGCTGAGAGGCTATATTTATGAATGTTTTATATGAATATATTGCAGCACCACCACAGTGACAAAATTTACATTGACTGAGCAAATCCAAGCTATGAAAACATGAACGTCAGCTGCATACAGCATAAGGGAACAAGGTAGACATACATGTGTTAGCAAATAAATAAGTTATAGTGGACCTACTGCATGAAATATTTACTAAATCAGCTGTGAATGGCTTACGAGGGAAGTATATTGATTAATAAAAACGTAGATATCAAAGTTAGCACACACGAAACGTTTCTGGAATAACCTTCTTCAGGTATTCTCAAAATCGAGAGATCAGAAAGCCAAATAACTTAAAAGTGTTTGGGAGCTATAAATCAACTGAATGGACTAATGGGGAGAAATGTGAATCATACAGCTAGGATGGACCTATTGAGAGGAATGTGGATTTCATCAGCTCCTTTGCACCAACTATGATCAAACTGTGAGGATAGATGGCGATTATGTCAACTAAGAAGAACATACGGAGAGAAATGGAACATTGGAGGAAATCTGGATAACATCAGAGAGTACAGATCTGTGGGGATAAATGCTGATTAAATAAGCTACTCTGGAGATATGGTCAGGATATTGATTTAAACCAGCTAGGTTGAGACTTTGGGGTGAAGTGTGTTTATGTATGCTGTGGTCCAAGACGATTTCCTTATCATACGATTGCCGTTTCTTTTGATAATAACACGTCGGGTGTCGCTAGTGGAAACAAGACCTGTTAACCTTTCCGGTTTTATTGGTTCGTTATCTATGTTGTGTTTTGTAGATCATTGCTTGTCGTTTTGTCCCATTTCTTTGTGCCATTGTATCGTCTACTCTTCTTCGACTTACGACTTCTGATAACATATTTGGTACTATCAAGCTGTTCGTTGATTGTCCCAGTAGGATTGACCTCTGAGCCGAAATGTGAATTACATCAAGTACAGACCCTGGATCAAATAAGTTTACACTATGCACGAAACGCAAACGAACGAAAAACGCAAACGAAACGAACGGAAAACGAACGAACGCTTCACACGAACGACACGAAAAACGCACGATATACGAAACGAACGCACGATACACGAAACAAACGCACGATACATGAAACGAACACACGATACACGAAGCGAACACACGATACACGAAACAAACGAACGATACACGAAACGAACGCACGATTCACGAATAGTATCGTGTTATTATTTGAATGACTTTTGTGCAAATTGATGTGATTAACTTCTGTAATCTTATATTTCATAAGCAAGTTATTTATATAAATGATAAATTAGTCGGTAAAGTAATAGGATAATACAATTTATATTAAATAGTTTATATTACCAATGTGTTTAATAATTATATTGATGATTAAATTTTTAATCTCATATATTTGACTTCCAAATATGACTTTCTATTTATATAATTAAACAAAATTTATATTTATTTAATTATATAATCATACAGAATTAATATTTATAATTATTCTGATTTTAAATTGACAATTCCAACCAGACATACATGTATCAGTTATTTTCTCGGTTAAGCTGTGCGAGAGGTGTGTGGCTTCAAAAGGTCATATAATTGTTAATTAGAATAAAATTACAAATGAAAGAGTTGACATTTCACACCTGCAGTGCATGTATTTCCCATGTGAAACTGCCAGAGGCGTTTGTTTACATACATGTAGATGATTTCTTGTTTATTTGTCCTATTGTAAATTATAGAAAAATGCATTTATTAAATATGTTTTCCCTTATTGTACAAAATTATGGGTACGTGTAAATAAAGGAAAAAACATATTTGTATATGTAAAATTTTGCTTACACTTTAATTGAAATTTTTTTAATAATAGTAAGATTGAAATTGTAGTAATTATTTTAAACTGGAAATCGTAGCGTGGGTTCGCTTCGTGTATCGTGTATCGTCCTTTCGTGTATGGTTCGTTTCGTGTATGGTTCGTTCGTATTTCGTTTCGTGTATTAGTCTAATTAAACTGGCCAACGATACACAAAGCGAAAGAATAAACTATACGCACGAAACGCAAACGAACGGAAAACGAAAAACGAACGAACGATACACACAAACGAAACGAACGAAAAACGCAAACGATACGAAATATCTGTTAAGTTATGCGATCCAGGGTCTGTAGGATAGTCATATGCGGGGAAATGAATGGACCTATAGGTAGACAT
>MJUT01050755.1:132175-147542 GCA_002080005.1 Gigantidas platifrons | reverse complement strand
TTGGGTTGGAATGACATAAATAGGTTTTCGGTAGCGTCTACAATGTGTCTACTCTTTGTGGAAATCAACACGAGCGGTATTTAGCGTGCAGGTAGCGTGGTATACTCCTAACACGTTACCCACTGGTTCACGGTCAGGCTTTCCATTTTATAATCTGACAATATAAAGTGCTCATTATATCTACCAACCGGGAACGTACTGCAGCTCTATGGGTTTGAACGTACTGGCATGTCTCATATATGCAGAATTGGGCATTGTATTTGATCCAGATAATAACATTTCGAAGAGTAAATCATAAATTCTACATTATATATTTGCTTTGTGTCATTTCATTTCTGATTTTGGCATGGTTAAGGAGCAGTGTATTTGCGATTGCTAGCATTACGTGGGCTATATTGAAGAAAATGATGTCAGTGTAGCGTTTTCATAACTAATCTTGTTTTGAAAAAGGCAAACGCGCTTCACATGAAGTACAACCGATACTTTGTGAAAAATTAAATTCAGTTTTTGTAATTTTATTTGCCTTATGCTCTTCAAAATCCACATATAAGACACAATCAAATAAACTAGAGAAACATGAGGACCACCTAGTGGAAAAGGCACTGCTTACTTTTCCGGGGCAGCATAGATGACCCCTTTTATCGAATAACATTAGAGCTGCCCAATCTTTTGTTTTCAATGTAACACTTAGGGATCATTGTTTGTCTTTCCTTCTCCTTTCGTATCTGTCTTTCATAGATTTACGACCTTTGATTAGCCTTTAGGGTATATATATTTATCAAAATCAATAGGGTTCTAGATTCCCTTAAGGACTAAGTATGTACCAAGTTTGGTAAAAATTCTTGAAGGATGTTGATTCTACAGTGTTCCCAAGGATGTTACGTGGTTAAAATTTTACCCGGTGACCTTGAACTTTTACATTGAAAATCAATAGTGTTCCAGATTCTCTGAAGAACTAAGTATTTACCAAGTTTGGCCAAAATCCATTGAAGGATGTTGATTCTAGAGTGTTCGCAAGGATGTGACGCGGTAACAAATTTGATCCGGTGACCTTGACCTTTGACATATGATCTTGAAAATCAACAGGGCTCCAGATTCTCTCAAAGTCTAAGTATGTGCTAAGATTGGTAAAAATCCATTGAAGGATGTTGATTAGAGTGTTGACAAGGGTGTTACGCGGTAAAAATTTGACCCGGTGACCTTGACCTTTAACCTATGACCTTGAAAATCAATAGAGTTCCAGATTCTCTAAAGGAATAAATGTGTACCAGTTTTGGTCAAAATCCATTGAAGGATGTAGATTCTAGAGTGTTCACAATGATGTTACGGAAGGACTGACGTACGGAAGGAAGGAATGAATGACAGATGGAAGGATGGACGGAAGGACGGAGGAGAACGTTAATATATCCCTTCGCAACTTCGTTGGCGAGGGGATAGAAAAAGAACGTATCCTACCAATCCTATTAAAAAGACGCTAAAGAATACCGAAAGGGCAATACAAATGGACAATCCAGAGAATCTGGCAACATAGGGTACACAAGACGAAGAAAAACAAAACAAAAACACAACACAATACGTGTTGCACACTAAAAACAAATATCGTAAACAAGACATACAATGGTCGTTCCCTATAGCTAATCCACAACTCAGTGTCCTGAATTGAAAATATAACAACTGTAACTGGTGGCTTATGTACAAATGTGTGAATTTAATCGTTAATTAATTGACTTGTAGTAATGCAAGAATAACATTCAATATAGCATATTTTGTTAATTACAAACCGATCTAATAACAAATAAATGCACGAAAGAGATATTCATTTATCTCCATGGCGCTTGATATTCACAGCCTTCAGATGTGCTTGGTTGTTTTTCAATATTTCTCGCTTTCAATTTATCTATATCCGCATTTCCGCACTTCCGCACTTCTGCATATCCAGAGTCATCATCTGATATCATGTCAAATTCTTTCGCCATGGAATATCGATGCGGAGTGGCGCCCTCACTGTTGCCATCTATAGATACATCCACTTCCGCATTTCCACAGTTATAATGTGTTATTGCGTCAAATCCTTTCGCAATGGAATATCGATTTGGGGTGGCGCCCTCACTGCTGCTATCTATATAAGATAAATGCAGTGTTTTCTCGCTTGCCCTGTTTTCATCGTTATTTTTGTGTTGCATTTTTCTAACACAGACTATGACTGTAATTACCACAAGTAGAAATAATCCACCGATAGAAGCGCCTATTATAATTGGTGTTGTATCTGACTGCGAATCGGGTTTGGCCGTTGTTAGAAGAAGTGTGAGGTCGAAGAATAATGTGGTGTCTGTTCCATCAGTACAAGATATTTTAAGTACATATTCAGAATTTGTGTTGACGTCAATACTAGAATTTTCAGGCAAAATCAGAGACGTGTCTGAAAAAAATGAATGTACAAGTAACAAAATGAAAAACAAACAAAAGATACCACAGTGTCGGAACAATTCCAAGACACAATAGACAAATCATTGAAACAGAGGAAAAATATATCCCATTAACACACATAAAGCATTTACTCGCTCACTTTCATTGAGTTAGAACACCAGCTTGTCGTATTTATATCACTCTTATTGACATCAAAACGTAGATATCAAATTTAGTTGAAGTTCTCTCACTTTGTCAGGAGAGTGAACGAGCAAGTGTATGTGTATATATACATGTACGTGTCCACGAACATAGATATCTACGAATGTAAATAAGTTCACAATGTATTAGCCTATGTTAAATGTTGTTCTCCAAGATATTGAACTCGAAAGAACAGGGGTCATTTATTGGTACAAATATCGTAGCACAATGCTGCCTCCTGCGAAATTCAATTTTCTACAGAAGTTTAATATGTTCTCCTTTGGAGCCCATTTCAAACGTTGGACTACATGGATCATAAACCATATATAAGGGCCTCAGTTTCAAGAACCATACAACTATAGGAGTGTTCACTGATCAGGCTATTGCATTGTCCGTGTTTATGTTGTCATTCATATTTGGAATAGGATTTCATGGTTTGAAATGGAAGCGGATCTGTATAGTCTTTTGCTCGTTTTATTTTCCCGTTTCCGCTGGTGTTCGCATTGCTGATATTGATGGCATTGCCAGTAAAAGAACAGGAACTGCCAACTCTCCCGGAGCACCCGAGTTCACTCGCGGATTTCGTGTTGCTTTTTAGTTTGCTGTGTAGTATGTTGTAAATCATTTGTTTGTCCGGTTATTCTTTTTCTTTTAACCATTATATTGTTTGTCATATGATTTACGGCTTCTGCTTCACATTTGGTATCTTGAAACTTGACCAATATAAATAATAAATACAATTAGGAATTCCCTAATTTATATTTATTATTCGAAGGCATCATGACACATATATTATTGCTGCGGTTCCAATAAATAAATGTCAATATCACACCCTTTCCGTGACCGTGTAGAAATAAGATGAACATGTCAGTATGTGGTGATGTCTTGTTGATCATGCATGTCACATTGTCTGATGGATCGTCTACAGTGAAGGTGGCAAGATTATGATTGATATCAATGGGGTTGATTCTCAACATGTCTAGGAGGCCATGTATCATAGGAGGCTGCAACGACATTGATCTCTTTGTGAGTAGGTGACCTCTGACATAATCTTAAATTTGTTGATAGCGGTCAGTATTAGGTAGAAGTAGAAGAAGAAGTGGGTATTTTGAGTACAAAGAAATTTATATTTGATAACGAGGAAGATGCTGAGTTTGTTTGTTTGATTGGTGGTAGTTAACGCCACTTTCATCAATATTTCAGTTGTATCGTGGCGGTCAGTCTTATTTATGGAGGGAACAATTAGGCAATGATTGCATAGATTGTTATAAGTCAAACTACAATACAATCACGACCACTGCTGTCCCTCGTAGAAGTGGGTATTTTAAGCAAAAATAATGTTTCTATTTGATAATGAGGACGATGTTGAGAGGGATAAAGTGTGTACATTGTTTTGTAAGCGCTTTGTTGTTGTTGTTTTATTTATGCCGGATAGTTCAGTTCTGTAGAATAACCCTCATAACAATATGTTGTTCTGTATTGATCCATGCGAATAAACAAACGGCTAAATGAAAAGAAAAAAACAAAATTAAGAAAATCAGGTTGACAGCATTTAAATTTGTAAAAAGCGTGGCTTAATAAAGGAAATATTATAAAATTAAAGTATTCGGTGTTATTGAATGAGGAGTATATATAGGCATACTCAATATATTGTATTAAAATTAACGTCAGTTTTCAGAACTAATGGAGAATAGATTGACGATATCAAAGGTTTAATCAGAAGTCGTCACACAATGGCCAAAAGAAAATGGACAAAGGGCAAACAAACAATGGTAATGGGATGAAAAACCAATCAAACAATTTAGACGCTAAGATGGCAGCGGACAGAAAAAAACAGAATAAAAAGACGTAAAAGATGTAATTGGACAAAGTAAACAACACAAACCCCACTGAATCCGGAGATGAAGACAGTTTCTCCAGCTCTACTAATGGGACCTGTCGTGTTTGGCTTGTTAAAAATGTAATAACAAGTACGTGAATTAGGCTAATACGAGTACTTTCATTACTAGGTAAAATAATGGTTTTTCATTTCTTCCCTTCAGAAATAGTAAATTAAACCACCGACCGTGTATAAAAGAGATTGCTTCCCTTGATTTTCACAATATATAATATACTGACACTGCTTACATCAAGGAAAGGTAAAAATAAATATTTTTATGATTTTTCTCAATAATAAAAACATAGATGTCTAATGTAGTAGATCCTACGCTTTTCTGGAAAATCCACCACGTACAGGAAGTCGTATACTTTAATTTGATAAAAAATTAAATCACCACATGTGATAATCAAATATTAAAGACTGAAGTGAACCTATTTTAAATTAGCATAGCCCATGGATCACAATCGGTTTAGTCGGATGTTACTGGTATTCATAAACATTCTATTAATTACGGTCTGATGTTTATAAAAACTTACATATCAAATTCTGGAATAAGCTTAATCAGGTACGCTCAAAATCGAAAGATTCGAGATCCAAATGATTGAAAGTTCGGGAGCAATAAAACCAAAGGGCTTAGCCGAAATCCTCTACAGTCACATATACATGAGGGAGAAGAACCATACTTTTGTTAATAATTACATGATTTAGGAACTGTAAATTTCAGTAATAAATAGATCTTATAACCCATATCAGTGCTGAAACACTGACTACTGGGCGGATGATAACCTCGGGGACTAATAGTACACCATCAGAGATATCAACCCAGTGATAGGAGATATCAACCCAGTGATAGGAGGTATCAACCCGTTGATAGGAGGTATCAACCCAGTGATAGGAGGTATCAACCCAGTGATAGGAGGTATCAACCCATTGATAGGAGGCATCAACCCATTGATAGGAGGTATCAACCAGTGATAGAAGGTATCAACCCAGTGATAGGAGGTGTCAACCTAGTGATAGGAGGTATCAACCCAGTGATAGAAGGTTTCAACCCAGTGATAGGAGGTATTAGCCCATTGATAGGAGGTATCAACCCATTGATAGGAGGTATCAACCCAGTGATAGGAGGTATCAACCTAGTGATAGGAGGTATCAACCCAGTGATAGAAGGTATCAACCCAGTGATAGGAGGTGTCAACCTAGTGATAGGAGGTATCAACCCAGTGATAGAAGGTTTCAACCCAGTGATAGGAGGTATCAACCCATTGATAGGAGGCATCAACCCATTGATAGGAGGTATCAACCTAGTGATAGGAGGTATCAAACCATTGATAGGAGGTATCAACCCAGTGATAGGAGGTATCAAACCATTGATAGGAGGAATCAACCCAGTGATAGGAGGTATCAACCCAGTGATAGGAGGTATCAACCCATTGATAGGAGGCATCAACCCATTGATAGGAGGTATCAACCTAGTGATAGGAGGTATCAACCCAGTGATAGAAGGTATCAACCCAGTGATAGGAGGTGTCAACCTAGTGATAGGAGGTATCAACCCAGTGATAGAAGGTTTCAACCCAGTGATAGGAGGTATCAACCCAGTGATAGGAGGTATCAACCCAGTGATAGGAGGTATCATCCCATTTATAGGAGGTATGCACCCAGTTATAGGAGGTATCAACCCAGTGATAGGAGGTATTAACTCATTGGTAGGAGGTATCAACCATGTGATAGGAGGTATCAACCCATTGATAGGAGGTATCAACCCTGTGATAGGAGGTATTAACCCATTGATAGGAGATATCAACCCAGTGATAGGAGGTATCAACCCAGTGATAGCAGTTATCAACCCAGTGATAGGAGGTATTAGCCCATTGATAGGAGGTATCAACCCTGTGATAGGAGGTATCAACCCATTGATAGGAGGTATCAACCCAGTGATAGGAGGTATCAACCCAGTGATAGGAGGTATCAACCCAGTGATAGGAGGTATCAACCCATTGATAGGAGGTATCAACCCAGTGATAGGAGGTATCAACCCAGTGATAGGAGGTATCAACCCAGTGATAGGAGGTATCAACCCAGTGATAGGAGGTATCAACCCATTGATAGGAGGTATCAACCCAGTGATAGGCGGTATCAACCGAGTGATAGGACGTATCAACCCAGTGATAGGAGGTATCAACCCAGTGATAGGAGGTATCAACCCATTGATAGGAGGTATCAACCCAGTGATAGGCGGTATCAACCGAGTGATAGCACGTATCAACCCAGTGGTAGGAGGTGTCAACCCAGTGATAGGAGGTATCAACCCAGTGATAGGAGGTATCAACCCAGTGATAGGAGGTATCAACCCAGTGATAGGAGGTATCAACCCATTGATAGGAGGTATCAACCCAGTGATAGGAGGTATCAACCGAGTGATAGGACGTATCAACCCAGTGATAGGAGGTATCAACCCAGTGATAGGAGGTATCAACCCAGTGATAGGATGTATCAACCCATTGATAGGAGGTATCAACCCAGTGATAGGAGGTATCAACCCAGTGATAGGAGGTATCAATCCAGTGATAATAAGTATCAACCCTGTGATAGGACGTATCAACCCATTGATAGGAGGTATCAACCCAGTGATAGGATGTATCAACCCAGTGATAGTAATACAACCTTAGATATCAAATATAGTGTGCACGATGCGTTTCTAGAGTAACCTTCATCAATGAACTCCGTGAGCCATAATATTTGCCCTCAATTTAGTTCATATATTCACAATATTTTCCGTCACTATGGTAACGTTCAATGTAGCTGTATTATAACATCAATCTTGTACTGACAGAACATAATTATGTATTGTTCTCTTCTAGGGCAGCATTTTCTTTACAAAGATATTTCCTGTGATTCAATGTAAAAAAATCGTATATATAAAAAAGTAAATAAGACACTAATAAAAAAAATATAAATTTTAATTTTCAAAATGTCTTAAATGACTTAAGATGGTACCATTCATTGAAGGTAAAATTTGATCTGCTCGTTTAATTTTCATATGTTTTGGCAGTGTGCTTGAATATATCCTCTGTAATAAATATCAACATTTTAACAAATTCCAACCAACAGACTCAGATCTATAAATTCACTAGCAACATAGCAGCTTTTGTCTCTTTGGGTTTGATTACCGAGATGCTTGAAATCTGCATACAAACATCATATGATCAAAACATTCAACTGATGTTAAAGAGTTATCTCCCTATAGTGTATGGTACCCCCTTAAGCTTGATAATATATTCGTCTTGAATGGATATGATACGTTTCGGTGGGTAAGGGGTATAGTGTTTAACGTCACTTCCAACAATATGTCACTTACATCGTGATGATGGATATGCTTCGTCATACTTAAAATTAAACTGCTCTGTATCCGTATTTGACTCGGTATTCTGTTTTTTCTGAAGACAATTAGAAATTACGATACTGAGTATGGTTGATCATGCATGACTTATATGGTGATACGATGTTGGAACATTTCCGACAATGTGTTATTATCTGCATTCCATTTTAATAAATGCTCTCAATACATACGTAAGCAAGTATTAAATCTCCAACCACTTTTATCTGAATATCCATTACTCTGCTATTAACACTTGTATGGTCACCAATGGTTAGTTTGTCCGCAGTCATACCAAATGTTGGTGGTCCCTCTAAAATAAACAATAACACAAATAAGTATGAAACACACTTGCATGTCCGCATCATGTCATGGAGTGTGAAGGCTTTGGCCCATAAAACTAACTTAACACCACCTCTTTTTATTGAAGTGCCTGTACCAGTTTAGGACAATGAGTGGCCATGTGTTTGTATGTTAGGGGTAGTTAATTGTATCGGTTTTGCATCTATTTCTATGATATTTGAACTTTTCTGACAGTGTGATATTGCTTTTGTTTTCCATTTGATGTCAGTTACTAGTACATGAATAATAACGAACATTGGTGGTTGAGGGGTTGATGCCGTTGCATTATGTCCAGAAGCAAATAGAGATTCAATCAAATTAGTTAACATTCAAAATTATTACCAAAATTTTCTACAATTTTAAAATGAGGAGAAACTATTTACTTTAACCTTTCATTGACTGATTATGAATTATAAAAAGATAGTGATGGTAATAAATTCCACCAATATCAACAAAACAAACAATCACAACCCACCTTAACTCAACTCGCTGAGCTCAAAAACGGCATGTGCCATTAGAAATCCAGTTCCTCTCTTGGGACAGACACAATATTTCACAAGAGCACTAAGTTACTTACTAACTATCGAAATATAAGACAGGGTGTAAATTATACTTGTCTGCGGGGTTAAGGACCCTACGTTAATCTCATCCGCAAAATTTGTAGAGCCCATATTAGTCCGTAGTGTGGTCGTCGAACAGCCATAGTATCCAATGATGTTATTTCCAACACCGTGCCAGAAATACGCATTGCATGGTAATATAGTTAATACCAGCTGATTCAATATAATGGAAAATACAGCTAAAAATATCACACCAAACGTAGCTTCAAAATTCAATCGAAAAATCGTAGAACGACAGAAAAACAGAGACAACAATTGATATCACAAACACACATTATATACGCTTGTGGGTCACTTTCGTGGATTGAAAAATAGGCTGAAAAGGAGCAGAAAACTACTGAAAAGGTAATAAAGATTCATTTCACGCCACATTGAATGGTTTTGAAATGAGAAATAGAAAAAACAATGGTATGTATGGTCTTGTGGGTTTGTTGTTTATTGATGTACTACATATTATTCTTTCATTCAGTGCTAGAATTATAATAATTACTCACCATCCAATAATATTTCATGTGTTTATTAATATCCTCTCATTTTCAGGTACGTTGTACGTTGTTTGTTTGTTAACGTCTCTTGCTATTGTGAAATATAATATAATAAACACATACAAGTAAAGACACAAAACATTTCAGAGTGAAAACGAAATACATATTTAATAAATATTGATATATTACATTATGTTTAGCATTAAAAACTTAGATATCTTATTTAGTGTGCCCTATGTGTTTCTGTAATAACCTTCACCAGGGACGTTCATAGTCACCAGATCGAAAGACAAATAATGGAAAAAAAATGTTGTGAGCAATTAAATTAAAAGACCTAAAACGGACCTAAACAGGATTGAATAATAAAGGAGGTTCATAGTCAACAGATTGAAAGACAAATAATGTAAAAGTTGTTCTGAGCAATTAAATTAAAAGATTTAAACAGGACCTAAACAGGATTGAATAATAAAGGACGTTCATAATCACCAGATTGAAAGACAAATAATGTAAAAGTTGTTCTGAGCAATTAAATTAAAAGACCTAAACAGGACCTAAACAGGATTGAATAATAAAGGACGTTCATAGTCACCAGATTGAAAGACAAATAATGTAAAAGTTGTTCTGAGCAATTAAATTAAAAGATAGTCAAAATGATCTAAAGTTACATATACTTGATTGACCTTAGTTTTAACTATTTACATTATTTAGGAGCTGCAAATTACAAAGATAAATATATTTAATAAGCCAGTTTACCTTAGTTTTAATCCTCAGCAGATGTAATGATTGCAGTATACATTGTCATATTAACTTTACCTTGAACAACTATTGTATTATTCCCAACAACTTTGTATCTATTGACGGCAGTCTTTCTCCATACACTGGATGTTATAGTCCCTGTCTTTACAGGTATATAATACCACATGGTAATCTGTCCACAACAATGGACGGCATTTGATGGATCTATGAGAAGATAACCGCTTCCTAAATGTAACAAATATATAAACTATTGTTATATACTGTCCACAAAATTATAAATCTGGGCTTCATATCAATCTGATATATTTAGCTCAGAGGGTTAAGGTTATGGGGGTTAACACCACTTTCAACAATATTTCAGCTATTTTCTTTGCAGTCAGTTTTTAGTGGACGATACCATAGTACTCAGAAAACAAAACACTAATAAACTTTATCACATAATGTTGTATCGAGTACTCCCGGCATGTATATTTGGTATTAAAATGCAGTGTGTGCTTGACTGTTGCTTAAGGCCAATTGAGAAATGTTCTTCTTCTATGTAATAGCGAAAACAAGTTTACATTTCAATGAGATGATGATAATTGTGTCCGCTGTACACTAGAACAACACACTTAGTTAGAGTTTTATAGATCTAGCTCACTGGAACTACTCTTCGTGGCAACTGGTTATCTAACACCAATACATATATAGTCAAACTATAAACAAATATATGCACAGACTCGCTTCCACTGAAAAAAGACCATACATCATCTTAAAAATGAATGACAACATACACATAGACAGTACAATAGCAGTGTCAAAGTAGCAATGTGTGTAACATACCAATGGAGGAATATGTCTTTGGTTGTAAAGATACATCTTGTCTATTATAAAACTTCTGATCACCACAATCTAGCACAAAAATATAATAACGTAAATTACACGTCAAATATGTACAAATATTGATACACATGTACATAGGGAATGTGGCCGAGTGGTCTTGGACCCTGGACATAATGCTAAGCGATTGGTGCTGCACAGTATCATTATATTTGCCAGAACACTGTTGGATTAAATTTGCAGACGTGTTAAAAAGGCTTAACATTTTACTATGAACACAAACTTTCTCACTGAAAAAAAAATAATTTTATTATAATGTAAATTGTTTGTTTTTCACAATATTATATTTAAAGTTGTCGCCTTATTATCAAGTTCACATCTCCAGGGGTAATCAATGCTATTCCACGGCCGTCATCATAAACTGGCCGAACGCTAAGAAACATTCATGTCTCCAATGGCAATGAATGTGTTCCCTTTTATATATATTCATCTTTTCTTATATTTCTTTTATTAAACAATCACAAATGTAGTAATTTACACTAAACACTCACAATAACAATCCTCTTCGTTGCAATCTCTTGTTTCGGTTGATAATCCTTCACACTGGACTGTTACGAATTCGCTATTACACGAACGTGTTCTTGTCTGTACGCCTGTTACACAGGAACCTGAACAGTTACTCCATGGTTTTCAACTACTCCAGGGAACTTATACAGCATAAACAACACCATAGGTTTATTAACGATTCTTTAATATTTAAACGTTACGTCTTAAGTTTAATTTTCTAAACGTTTCTTCTGAAATTAATGTTTCAAACATTTCTTCTGAAGTTTAATTTTTAAACATTGTGTCTTAAGTTTAACTTTCTAAGCGTTTCTTCTGCAATTTAAGTTTCTAAATTTTCGTTTTTAAATATAAGGTTCAAGATGATTGTCTGAGGTTTAAGCTTCTAACCGTTTTGTCTGATGTTTAAGTTTTAATGTGTAAGTTTATTTTTTATTCATGGGCATTTAATTTCTGAATACTATGGTGAAAAGTATTCTGTCAATTGTGTACAGAGATGAAAGATGGTTTTGGCTATTATATTTTGGTTCAAAGTTTACTATAATATCACTATTATGTCTTGGGAGGATCTTCATAAGTCAGGAAAGTGAGCGGTCATGTATTTGTTTTAACGATTTTAACTCTATCAGTGATTTATCAATGCGACAGTTCGGAGTTAGTGGAAGAGTTATGTCCCGTGTCTAGCTCTTTCCCATTAAGAGTACATAAGTTATACATCCGGGTCTCATTTCTGGACTCTCTTTTTAAATGGCTGCCACCATTTGTTACAAATAGCTGTCATTATCAGCAGAGAAAAAATCGTTCCCTTATATACCTTACTGGGTAGTGGTTGCGTGTTAATTTCATATTCTATTTTATTACTGATCATTGCATGGCTAGGTTAGGACTATTCATCAGAAACTGAAACTGCAGATAAAGAAACTTTGCTATATTGTGCAGTATCGCCGCATCGGATGTAATGGAAATGCTCACATTTAGTTACCGGAGATGACACTGAACATTTCAGGTGTAAAATTACATGCTTTATGGAAAAAAATTGAGGAGACTATATTTAATGAAAATAATTGATATTTTATGATTTTATTTGTCACATTAAAAGAAACATGCTTCTTTTTTTGCGAAGGTATTTTCCCTGTGTAAGTGTTAGATCTACAGTAACATAAAATACAGATAAACCAATTATTATTTGTCATATTAGATAGAATACATAAATAGCTGTGGGTATTATTTTTGTTTAATATTTTCCTGCATCAGTGTTTATTTTAAAGGAACATAACACAGAGTAAAGACCGGATTATGAATGAGCGTCCAACGGTGGGAAATAAAATAGTCCTTTTTACCTCCTTTACAAAATACTTTTCAACTCCGAAGTCCCGTATTGGATTTAACTGTTTGACAAAGTCAAGTGAAGTCAAGATAACATTACCATACTTTCTCGCTGGCTATCTAGCTTCAATAAAAAGTGGCGGCAGTGTCTGTCATTTGTTTCATCTAAAGATAAAGATATTTGTTCGATATAATTTGCCGACGTATTCTTTTCTAAGAAAACACAACTCCCCAATTGCGTGTTCGTGAATTTATGTGTTTTCACGCATACATTTCCATCAACCGTTTGCCATATGTCATTGCTTAGTTCTATCTTGTATTGTGAATTGATCTGTAAATATAAAAAAAACATTACTCTAAACGAGTGAGTTATTCATGTTTAACGCCAAATGAGCAATATTACAGCCATATCATGGAGAGAGCAAGTTGTATTCGATTAGATGATATCCACCTTCTACTAGACCAATACTTTCAGCTGGATTTTATAACGCTAGCTCACATTAAATACAGCCTGCTAGTAGATATGTCGACTAGGGCAGAGTATTCTGATTCCGAGTCAAGCAGTCTTTGTTCTTACTCCATAATGTTCTTTGCTTACAGAGAAGCAACCCATGCCAAATGCATAGTCTCTGGTGTGACCCGACTGGTGGTCGAACCCACAATCTACTGCACACCAACCATTATGTCACCTGTACTAATGCTGTGTGTATTCAGTTTGACTATTAAACCATATAACCACCTAACACATCCTTTTCGGAGGGATGCACACCACAGCGGTGAAACTATGTCATATGTTTATACCCGTTGTATTTAATGGACCCCACATCATTTAGCAACAATACAAATATAGATAGGGGATTCAATTATTCGGGCCACCTATTGTTGCCGAGTTTTTTATTTTGACTAAATTGCACATATATGCATGTAACATACAAGAAATGCGAAGGTGGGGTTCCAAGAAAAATGGTCCCACCACACAAAAGCATAACAAAAGTTTTTCATACTGCATAAAACAAAGTTGACATCAATGACAAACATAATTGACTAGTTTATCTAAGCAAAATAATCTTCCGACAATTAGACAAAAATTCAAATTCAACTAAGCTACAACATAACATACATGAAAGTGTTCCTATTACACTTTTATTAGTTTTTCGTACTGCAAACACAAAGTTGACATCAATGAACAAACATAAATGACTAGTTTTTCTTAACTACATGTAAATAATCCTAAATTATTTTTAACATTCTGGTAAACAAATGTAGGGTGGTGGTTGGGGATGAGGTGGCTGATAAATATTCCTTGAAATAAACTCCAAACTTAATTAATGACCTGTTGCCTGTTGTAATTAAAATTTATGTAAAGACGTGCATGAACCACGTGACTTATTATATAACTAGTCATGAATAATCATTAGCGTCTCTATAGTACCTAATGTAAGCAGAGGTCACATAAAGGAGTTATATCATAATTCATATTTATGCTCCCACTGAGGAACCAAACTTGTAGTTACCTATGTAATAGACTTCTTTAACACCATATTGCCTAGCCCAAACCAACTAGAGTTGTCTCCCCATGACCATGAAAATCAGACCAATTAGCATTATTCCAATTACTTGCTCACATTAACTAAAATCATGCAGCAAGCTCTGTTCGCATTACCAATAATAACTAACAAGTATCTGTGGCAAATTTCGGGCCACCTATTGTGGCCAAGTTTTTTATTTTGACTAAATTGAACATATATACATGTAATATACAAGAAATGCGAAGGTGGGGTTCCAAGAAAAATGGCCACAGATTACTTTGTGATCCCCCCACCCGAAGCTGCATGATATTTTGAAGATCATTAATATTCAGTCTAGTATGAATCTACTGTAAAAATTAAACTACCTTTATGAATAACTAGGACGATTGACACGTGAATTCAGATTCAGCATAGAGGCTGCTCCTGCTCGTCTCTTTTATAACTAACAATATATAAGCAATATATATACACACTCAACTATATTCTACTGACTGCTCCTGTTCGTCTCTTTTATAACTAACAATATATAAGCAATATATATACACACTCAACTATATTCAACTAACAATAGAAAAATCAAAACATATCAGCTATTGTACAAAAATTGCACATAACATGAGTGAATGCTGGTCCGAGATGACTGCTCCTGCTCGTCATCCCCTCAACAACATCCATATTTGTAGAAATCACCTTCATTTCACATTGAATATGGTAATGTTTAAGAAGTAATGTCTGGTCTCAAATATTAAAAAAAAAGCATTAGAATGCCACCTTCCCCTTTGACGAATTTGGGAATCTGATTTTCCTTGTTTCATGAGCCAAGTACAGGCCCCAATTCTAAAACTATGCCCTTTATACTGTGTAGGGGATAAACCAATAAATGACAATGTGTTTCGCAAGATCTCATTGAATTGTGATCTAGTGATTGAGGTAGCATTTGGGTGAATGAATAAATAACCTTGTTGAGAACCCCGTACCAACAAATATTGTTTTAACATTGCTACCGGACATTTTGCTTTGTCTTGTTGATGTTCAATTAACAATTTGAAACACTCTCCTGG
>MJUT01050755.1:113875-126456 GCA_002080005.1 Gigantidas platifrons | reverse complement strand
AAAAAAAGCAATACAATGTAGATATAAACTTCAGTGCACACGACACGTTTCTGAAATAACCTTCATTATGTACGATCAAGGTCAAGAGATTTGAAAGTAAAGATAACAAGTTTTTCCAGATATATCATTTACATATATTATATTATTTATATGTTCTGTATTAGCTTGAGTTGCATTGATTGTATATCTATTATAAAAACAAATCTTCCTGTTTTAATTCATGTATTACATGCTTCAATAACGATTTTTGTTTTTGGTTTTTTTTGTAAACATAGAATGATTTAATATACAAAGAAAATGACAGTTGCAAAGATGCGAAGATGTTGATAAAGATAGTAGTCACTTAAACATTACTTCCTTCTAGTTCCCCCTTTTGTTTGGCGTATGGCAGTTCATAAGTTACACGGATATATATGTTGGTTAATTGACAACGTGCAAGGGCTATTAATGATTATTATTTTTTTTATTCAATGCGGTAAAAAAAGAAGGGAAAAAAACAGAGCAAAAAATACAAAACTAATCAACGAAAATCAGAAACAAAACAAAATCAAAACAAAATCAAAAATAAAGCAATCCAAAGCAAAAAGATCAAGCAAATGTAATCAAACAAAACAAACAAACGAAACACAAATGTAATTGGAAATCTAATGAAGTGAAAAAGACAGAAAAAAATTATAAAGAAAAAGGATAAAAACCGTAAAACTAAAATTCTATATAAAAAATGCATATACAACTGTGTGGTCGTGGATGAGCCTTTTTTTTTCTATCATTAGATTATTATGATATATATACTATTTCAGTTGAAAAACGACGCTTTATGATGATGTTCTTTTTAGGGTGTGAGTGGGGGACGAGGTGGGTAATTGAGTGAGGAATATTACAGCTGGTTTTTTTATTCTTAAAGAGTGACCATTTAACTTTAAAAGGGGTTGTAGATATACTCTTTTTTGAAGACAAAAAACAATTTCTCGTCAAATTGTGCACAAAATAGTAATAATAATAAATTAATAAAATCTGAAGAAAATAACAGATTTTCCATGTCAAGGAAATTCTGACCCGGGAGGAAAAACATATACCCCCTTAAGAGTTTAATGGTCCTTACTTAAAATTAAGTGGTATGTTATTTGTAACGCTTTGAATTGTAAGTCAAGAACGACCGCAGACTCTTCAAGTTTATCTTCTTTATCTTCTTGTTGCTAATAACTACCAGCTTGGTTCAAATTATCCATGTCAATTTTACAGAGATTAAAAATATTGAACATTTCACGCCAGTTTCAGTTCACGTGTTGGTGGTTCTGTTGATGGGGCGAAGCTAGAATACGAACAAAGAAGCACCCTCATACTGGAGTACCCACAGAGAACCACCCTCATGCCGGAGTACTCACAGAGAACCACCCTCATGCCGGATGATATTGTCTAACTATATCACACTAATGATTGTTTCATCGAACTCACAATATTAAAGATGGAAGATGCTGGATAATGTTGCAAGTGTCTCTGGATTGATTGTCCATTCTAGATTGCCTCTTACAGTGTTGTCTAATGTATATTTTCCACTAGTGGAACAGGGAATACATTCTCTTCCGCAACATTTTAGCTCACCATGGTTGTTAGTGGAGTTCGTGTTGTCCATCCGTTACCCCTGTATGTTGTGCTTTGTTCATCAATGTTTTTGTTTGGTCCTTTTTCATTTGGATGTTTCATTGTATGACTTCTTGAAATTACGGCTTTTGGTTGCCTCTTTAGAATCATCAAACTTTCCTTAATGTTTATCATTTAATGATATACAGTAAAACCTGCCTCTATTAAGTAGTGACCGATATTAAAAGGGACATTACTCTTCTCCTGTCTTATAAAACTTCTTGAAATTACGGCTTTTGATCACCTCTTTTTTGCATTTTCAACCTATACATGATACAAATCTTCAACGTTCCTTAATGTTCATCACTGTGCAGATAACTTTATTGTATTTGAACATTTCATGGCATCAGTTGGTGATTTGAAGGTCGCAAATTGAGTTTACTGGCGACAGATATTTGCGACCATTAAATCTACAATTGATGCCGTGCAATTTCAAATTTAATACAGTTATCTCCATTCGAATGTAATCATGTGTATGATAGTCATACATACATCATATGTATATTTCCGTATTATTGACAAGATGACATGAGCGGTAATCAGCTAAAAAAATATTCCATGCTATTTCAACCGTGGAATTGGTGAAAATTACACCATTAAATCGACAAGTGATGCCATGAAATATTCAAATACAATTCAGTTATCGACATTCAAATGTAAATATGTGGGTTGCTGAATTGTTGACATGATGACGTAAGCGGAAATAGTCTAAAATATCCCATGATTTTCAACCGTGGAATTAATACCATGAAAATTAGAGCATTGTCCAATCACGAAACAGGGATATTAAACAACTACATTATAATTAATGATATACCGTCAAACGTGCCTCTATTACGCAGTGACCTGTATTAAAGGGACCTTACTCTTGTCCTGTCTTAGAAAACTTCTTGACATTACGGTTGTTGGATACCTCTTTGGTAGTATCAAACTTTACTTAATGTTCAACACTTCATGCTATACAGTGAAACCTGAGTAATTGTTATGTGTAAGGAATAGTACAGCTGTTTTTATTCTTAGAGCGTGACCATTTAACTTTTTGCTCCGTTTTAAAGACAAAGGGGTATCAAGCAGTAACCTATGTTAAAAGGGAACTTACTCTTGTCCTGTCTTAGAAAACTTCTTGAAATTACGGCTTTTGGTTACCTCTTTTTTGTATTATCAATCTATATTTGATGCTGGTAATTGTATAGCATACAGTCAAGCCTTCCCAAGCGGTCACCTCTATTATACAGTCGCATGTATTAAAAGGCAACCTTATTCTTGTCCTGTGTTAGACAAGTTCATATATGTTGAACCGCTTTTACGAAGTCATTTGTCTTAAAAGACCAGGCTTTCTTTGTCTCAAAGGTGACCTCTTATTACAGTTTGAACTTTATGTTTATGTGGCATGATTTATTATTTAAAGAAAAAAAGAGAATTCCTTTTTGCTATATATATTGGTGCTTATCTTAGTTCTTTCACTTCAATGCTTTTTCTATGCATGGGCGTTCTCTCAATCCCTTTACAAAGACGCAATGTTTTCACATTTCATTTGTCCTACTGTAAATTGGTCCAGGTATAATTATTTCAATAATTATTACAATTTATATTAATTTTAGAAAAAACAATTGTAACGACAAAATATATATTATGTTTTTATGAATTCTTCCAAAGAGAAAGTCAAAACTCATCAATCAACAAACAGACAAAATCAGTCAAGAAATGAAAGGCAAATATATGACTTACATTCATTGGCAGAATTCCACGAGAAGAGAGTAAAATATACAATTAAGGAGACAGGTATCGTTTTGGCCATTGCTACTACGTATTCAATATTACCTGGAAGACTTTGATAAAAACGACACTTGTTATTAATAACACGGTAGTTTGTGAGAGTTAAAGGAATTATTAAATAATAGATTGCTATCATGATCATGTTTCAGCTTTTCATATATTTTTAAAAGGACACCCAAATCAAGCACAGTGATTAAGTCATTTAATAGCTATGGTAATAACAAATGTAAATATCTTATGTTTTTAAAACTCTTCAATTGTACATCTATTTCACAGTTACCTGTCCATCGGTCAATGAAGCATTTGTTATTCTGAATTCCAATTTAATCATTTTTTTAGTTCTATCGTTAGGTAACAAGAGTTTGTTGATACTAAATGCGTAATCAAAAGTCATACATCGATGGACAGAAAATACAATGGCCACAAAAAAAAGGACAAAAGAAGGATAATAACAATATTACTGAAAACCGAGCAATCTTACAAAGAAAAAGGAAAAACTCATAAGTCAATAAATAGACAAAATCAGTCAACAACCGCAACACTGGGGAAACCGCAATGGCATTGACTTGGTACAGGCATTCCCAAAGAAATGATGGGTTAAATAAGAATTTTCGGCTCCAAACTTCCCGCTTCCATTACGGTTAAAATGTTCCAGTTGTCACTATAACAGCACCATAAAAGGACAAACAATGATCTACAAAGCAATGCACAGAAAACTTAAGATTGAGCAATAAAACCGGAGGGGCACTCAGATGTTCCGGAAGAGTAAGTCATTCCTGCTCCAGTAGTGGGACGAGTCATGTTACTCTAGTTACAATTTCGGTGATAAGTCATGAATGAGGACAGGAAAGGACAAGATTGTGATTACGACAAACGGATCATATCCGTGATTATTTGTGACACCGATTCTCCTCCGTAACGGTTAACCAAGTCGTGTTGGCGACCGTAAAGCGTTCGAAATGATTACTTCAGCTTAACCACTAGCAATTATTGGTTCATTGGCTTCTATGATAGCAGCAAGAACATTATGATAGCAAACGTACTTCAAGAAAAGTTGGAAGATTTGCTATCCTCTACAGATTTCCATTCCAAATATTCTATTCCTTGATATGCTCAAAGTAGTTTTTCACAGAAAGAAAGAGATGGTGTAATAAAAACATAATATGTTGGCACAACGCGTGAATGGAAAAACCTTCATTATGCTCATAGTCAAAAGACTGGTAAAAAGCCAAAAAAGTGCGTGTGATCAAGAATAGCCAAAGAACATAAACATGATATCCAAAGTCGGCTGAGGTTACCTATCCCTGATGAATATTGACCTCACTGTGTCGATAATATCTCCGGTAATTAAACGTCCACCAGCAGAGTTACATATCCAGTTACAGTAAAAAAGTAAATATGTAATTTATGAAAAGAGCGTTTAAACATTGATGTAAGCTATTCCAATAATGTAAACAAATCCGTTTATTCAAGTGTCAAGCAATGGATTGGCTTGATGTTTTACAGTGATTAAAATTGCTTATATTATCAAAGTATAGTGAGACCTTTAAATGCTGTAAATAATTTTAAAGTATAAATGCAATAATATGCTTTGGATCAAAATGTTTTTTAATTTAAAAATAAATGTGCAAAAAATACAGAGACAATGACAACGCTCGACTATTCGTAAGACGAGCAGCAGTTCTAACACTGGTATCACCGAAGATGTATGGTTCAACACACTGAAAGACAGAGAGGAGACTGCCATCAACACGACAGCTTTCGCCGGTTATGTTACAGTCGTAAGAAATAGAACCACTTCGACACCGAGGACTCACGTACCAACAATCATATAGGGGGATGGTACAGCAAGTTAAAGAAGCACCTCAACCACGCACACCACAACATCTTCGTCATAATTGAACTTCTCCAGGAAACACAAACTAACACCACAGCAAACCAGATCCAGATATCGGCGGGAGGCACGAGCGACCCAGGTTAAAGAAATACAGAAACATCGACAACAGGCTATCAACACTCAAACATCGATTCTTGCAAGCAGAACTTACGTCCAAAACAACACCGACCAAGGCACTTTCCTTCTCCACATGGAAATTCGACGGTAATGCAATTGACTTTTATAATTATTTGTATTGTGATCTTAATTTATTTGTGACATTAATGCTTATTAAAAAGTAATTGTACCCATTTATTATTTTAGTTGTGTATTACATTAGTTCAATGCGTATGAATAAAAGCAATGCTTATTTGCTTGTGTATAATACTCGTATTGCATATTTGTAACATCAAGCTTAACTGTTCTAATTAAATTTATTGTACTCACATTTATTTACATATCACATTTTTTATTCTAATCTTTGATTACATTAGTTTAATTTGAATTAATAATATCTATATAATCAGTGTACCGGTATATTTATTAGTGAAATGCGATATATTACTTTTTTATATGAATAGTTCCTTTATGATTATTTATTTATTTAACATAATAGTGCCTTTTAATGAAATATGATATATAATATTTTCTTCCGTTTTCAAACATGAGTTTTATTTATACTGGATTCAATGTAAGCTTAATTACATGTATATTTCTTTAATCCCTTTTATACATTATTCACGTGGTGTCTTCCTGGTTCGCATAGACTTAATTACGTATAGACGGGTTATTCAAATTATTCCCCTTAGTACTGCACGCCGCCACTAGGTGGCATAATTGTTCCGTCCGCCATTAAGGTAGTGAAATGTAGAAAAACACGCAGAAACAACAAGCATTACATACTCGCAGCAGTTTACGATTTTTGAAGGAAAACGTTTGTTTGTTTCCTAATCTTAATAAAAGATACAATGTATGGTCCACACTATATACAAGTGTTTGTTTGTATTGAAATTGTGTGTTCGTTGACATAAATTATCGCGTCACACATTGCCCACTCTTCCCCCTCCCCCTCCATCCCCCCAAAAAATAGGTAAAGTCATTAATGTCTATATATTTATGACAAATTATTCCAAGTGGTTACAGAATATCTGTTAAATTACGTTTATTTAGTAACATCATTAAACGCACAGGTCTACATATTTATACACAAACAAAAACAACAATCGATGTTTTATTTACAACTATGACAGGATATTCCTTACACAATCTATTTATACAGATGTAATCATGAAATATCTTTGTAAGCAAATCTTAGACACTGCAACTTTGTTCTAAAATTACAGACAATTAATAGAAAGGCAATGCAATACACATATTTAAAAAAAAATATATGGGTGAAATCAGAATTATAACATACACTACCCCCTCCCCTGGTTTTATTTTAGGGATTTACTCTAATGTGTTACTAGTCGTCTCATCATCAATGGTGACTGCTTCACTGTTCGTATAGGTACACACGGCAACCAAACTACCAAGCCTTCAAGCTTTCCATCAAGAACTGGTATCCATGAATTATCCATTATACTGGCTAAGCTTTTGAAATTACAAATATACGTGCTAAATCATTAAACAATAAATTTACTTTTAGTTTCATTAACATAAGAAGCAACTGATCGGGGACATCGAGTTGGAAATATAATGTATTTTCTATCTTCATTACTTCAACCAAAGGAACAAAATACCTATCTCGTTACCCCGGTATACAACAGAGTGGCATTCTAGTCACTATACTGACTTTTGTCGACATCGTACCGGTTTCAGTCATAATTTAAACACCCTTTTCGTCCATGCAAAGTATTCTTTTCTGTGTATGCGTAGTCCGGTTGTTAGTCCATGATTTCGCGTATGTGTTATCATCTTTTCCAAAAAAGTCTGAATATTTGCTTTGTGGCCCAGCGCTAACATTTGACGGTACAAGAACATTAAACTCACAGATAGCTTCTGGGAGGTTTTTCGTTTTATGTCCTGAAAATGTAGAAACAGGATCACCGGAATATATCCCCGCACCACTTTCTTCCCGGCTGTATTAGTTTCGTTTTTTATTTTCGGGTACATGTCTAATAAGTTTTCGCCGGCCAGGGGTTGTCTTTTTTTTCATACCCCAGCTTAAGTTGTGGAATTTGGTTTCTTTCTGTCAGCTTTCCGTCCAAAAAATGTTTCGATCAAACAAATACCTACTTAGGGAGTTTTTTTATTTATTTAAAGCTCACTGTAATCGTATTGTCTCAATAGAGGGCATCGTATGTAGTCTATGTGGAATCATACAAGAACAGTCTTCATGTTTTTGTTTATGTAATTCAGAAAAAGTTTGTTTCCATTCATTTAATTTACGGCGATTATTTGAACAACCGTTGACGGCACACGAATTTCCACCACCTTTTTTTTTTATTTTACTTCACTTGCCATAATATAAAAACAAGAAATAATACCCAAGACAATCGATGAGAAAATAAAAGACAGCTAATGTTTACTATAGATTATTGATGCACGTGTGTTATCTTTCACGACTGTTATGGCCGACGCAGCACGTGACCTCTTAATGACACCGCCAATGGTTTTGCGATAAGCTGGTAATAAACCCGTCTATAGGTTAAACACTAGTTTTCCATGTTTTATGTACTTTAAAGCTTAAGGCGCAGTCGAGTGCTTTAACGTTCATAAAACATGGAAAACTAGTGTTTCACCAATTTAGAACATAATCACATATCCGAGAAAAATAAAAGAAACAATAATTAGCAATAATTAGTCAAATAATGAACTTTCAGTGTCTGTACAGAGAAAAATGTATTCACTTAAAAATTCCAAACAAATAAAATGAAAATGCACCCATAAGACTTTTCTTTTTAATGTGCTCATGATTAAAACTGTTTCTTAAATAAGTGAACCATGTGTTAAAAATGATCATCCCCATACTAGTAATTATCTATAGGTTATAGTTAGAAAGATCGATGGAAATGTTCCTTGCTTTATTAAATTTTTTT
The DNA here is from genome assembly GCA_002080005.1 of Gigantidas platifrons. Classification (NCBI taxonomy): domain Eukaryota; kingdom Metazoa; phylum Mollusca; class Bivalvia; order Mytilida; family Modiolidae; genus Gigantidas; species Gigantidas platifrons. The sequence goes on along the minus strand of MJUT01050755.1, from coordinate 118,122 downwards.
TCTGAAGAAAACCAAGATTGTCATTTAGAAGATTTAGATTTAATTCAGACTCAGCAACTAATTTTCAATAACAAACCCGCAAGTAGTAGTAATAAAAGATTTGCAGATGCTGTATCTACCACACAATTTGAAAAACGGATTAGTGACCGAATTCCAATTTTTTTTTTATTTATGTTTGAAATCGTTTACATTTTGTTCCATTTCTGTCATATATTTATTTTATTTTTGTACCAAGAATAGATTCATTTTTTTCCATAAACGATATCGATATATTGAAAATGTGAAATTTCAGTTATATACAGTCCGATAAAATTTAAGCACCACCTGATTTGTTTCAATACTATCTTTTCTAATAACGAACTTATATCAAATCGGCTTGCTGTTTTCGCTACCTGTACACACATACTTACTTACCTGTGAAACAGGTTATTGATCGATTTTTATTTATGTGTATATGACAGGGTGCGCAAAGTGCCACGTGTACTTTTCAACATTTGTGCTTGCGTACGAAAGCTGACTTTTTTTTGTGTAGAGTTTTAGGTTTCCATTTTGTATTGGTTTTGTATGGTGCGGCGAAAATTAACCATACCAGAAAGGTGGCAAGCTGTTGGCATGCATAACGGTGGTTTTAGCCATAGAAGGGTGGCAGGCCACTTAAGGGTTAACCATTCAATCATTGTACGACTGATGCAGCGTTTTCGTCAAACGGGGAATGTTACTGACCGTCTACCTGCAGGTAGACCTCGCAAAAGGACGCCGAGAGAGGACCGGCTCATATCCAGACGGGCGCGGCAACGGCCGTTCAGTAGGGCTGGTGCACTTCGTGGTAATTTAGCGTTTGGAGGCCGCATTATCACACGTACTGTAATCAGACGCCTCCACCACCAGGGAATGCGAGTTCGATGACCCATAAAACGTCCACAGCTGACATTACGTCATCACCATGCTCGATTTGACTGGTCACATGATCATTTGGGGTGGACTATTCGCACATGGAAACGAGTCCACTGGTCTGATGAAAGTCGTTTTATGCTACGCCCTACCGACGGTCGTGTAATGGTTTGGCGCCAACGAAACACTTCATTTCAGAACAACCACATTTTGGGCACAACTGCCTTTGAGGGTGGGGGTGTAACTGTTTGGGGTTGTTTTTCCTTTGACTGTAAGTTGGACTTGTACGTACTTGATGGTAATCTGACAGGCCAAAAATACCGTGACAATGTGTTCGCTCCACGCGTAGTCCCCCATTTCGACAATCATGCGTTGGCTGACAGGCCAATGTTCATGGACGACAACGCTAGGCCACATAGAGCCCGAATTGTACAATATTGCTTACAGCAAGAGGCTGTTCAGACAATTCCATTGCCTGCGATATCGGCAGACATGAATCCTATAGAGCATGTATGGGACTTTATTGGCCGAAAAATTAACCAACGCAATCCAAAATGTCAAAATATTGCCGAATTAAGAACTGCTATCTTACAGGAGTGGCAACAGTTCCCCCAAGAACGGCTTAGGCGTCTTGTCTTGTGTTACAAAACTTCACAATAAACGCGGTGGATATACTCGTTATTGATTTGTATGCCTTACACATTCGCACAATAGATGCTTTTAAAAGTTCTTAAAATCTAAAGATTCTGCATTTTAATGCATTGTTAAAAACTGGTTTTACGTTTTTCCAGCGCCTTTTTTGAACCCCATATTTGCCACGTCATAGTTACGTCTTTCAGGATGATAAATACTTCGTAGATTTGTAATTTTACAGTCCTTGGTGTAGTCTTTTTAGAAGTGTAAGAAAAATTGTGATATATATTTCATTGTTTTAACAGTATTGATGTAAAACAATATATCGATCAAAATATAGGGTGGTGCTTTACTTTGGTCGGAGTGTTGCTTTTGCAGAAAATGGTTGTCTATGTTTGATAATTTATTGTAATCCAGGAAGATTTTCATTGTTCTCTAATCAGACTTAGTGTGAATTTTATTGATTCATTATATACCTAATAAGAGATCGTGACATTTTATAAGATATAGAAAACATGTTTTATGAAAATAAGAGTATAAAATCCAAGCTTTAGATTAGTCGAAGAGAGTGATTATGCTCTAAAGGTATATTACCCTATTTTTTTCAACTGGTTGGGCGTGGCTTAACACGAGCTGACGGATACAGGAAAGTCCATGTATTTAGGAGGGCCAGGTTACCTGATCAGTTTCATTTATACAGCTATATTCAATCGTGGGTGTATGATCTAATCTGTGTATTTAAATTACACCCTTGTGCGTTCTATTCTTTTTGTATGAATTGATTTCGGTGACACTGCTGAATACAGTTCAATAATGTCAATAACGGGAACTGCCCTGTACATACACAAAATAAAATCGTATACTCTCATGTAAATTTAAAGGTCAACTCCGCTCGACGAGTTAAATAGGCAATAAACATTGAAGAAATTGTTGTTTTAACAATTATGTATAGGATATTCAATGCCTGGTCATAGTATATGAAAAAGAATGTCTCGAGGCGAAGCCAAGCTGCATTCTTTTTCATATACGAATGATCAGGTATTGTATAATCAATTTAGCCCATATTTTCCTTATTGAATGTCATGATTACCAATTATTACTAATCTAGGCAATCTAAGCCAGATTAGTTTGAATGAGTATCAGCTCAAAAGCATTTCCTTTAATTACAACATATGTGGTATATGAAAACTATTCAATAACACAAGACAAAGAAAGTTGGGCTAAAATCTGTTCTATATTGGGCTAACATACATTGGGAAAGATTTGCTTTTATAAAAACCTTTCAAAGGGACCAAAACGAAACAAGATGAACTGTGAGCTAATGCTCACATGTTCTGCAAACAGGAAGTAGGAATCTGACGAGTCAAAAAACGCGTCCCACGATATGGGGTATCTATATGAAGCTTGTGACGAAATATCAGATTTCTGCCATCAATAGTTGCTGGGAAAAATGCAACGAAATATGAGCATATATGTTCAATGTGTATAAAAATAAACAAAGTCGGCAAATAGGAAGTAGGAATCTGGTGGATCGAAAAACGCTTCCCACAATATGGTAAACCTATATGAAGCTTGTGACCAAATATCAGATATCTGCCATCAATAGTTGCTGAGAAAAATGCGACGAAAAATATCTTGGGACGGACGGACGGAAGGACAGACGGAAGGACGGACAGAGGTAAAACAGTATACCCCCTCCCCATCCCGGGGGCTGGGGTATAATTACAATGGGGCGGATATATTGTTTCACTTACCTGTATTTTTACCAGTAATTAACATGCGTATTCGCTTGTCTGAATTAACATATTTGTAAGATATAATCACTCACTAAGTTCCTCGCAAGAGTTGACCTATGACTTACATGTACGTTTGATCATACTGTCTGTACCCGATGGATATCATTCATAATGTGCTTTACATTTTTGAGATACTAGCATCCAGTTTTATTATTGAAACTTTATAGTGTTTTATTATCTTGTATCGTAAATATAATACGAAATATTTTAACTAGCACGTGTATTTTATTATGCATCACCAGACAACTATCTATAGATATAAGACAAAGAACTTCCAAGATTCCGCCTAATTTATACTTTATTTAATCCGCCCCATTATATACTGTTCATCTGTCCCATTGATACGTTTTTTGCCGCACCATTGAGTTGTGAATCCACCCCAATGTAAATCTACCCTTTATTGATCACATATATTTCACCTGGATTTTAAATGTAATATTACAAGTAAATAAAAAAAAGATATCTATGACGAAGAACTTAAAAATTTTAAAATTAGAAACATTTGCTCTCAAGCTTAGTAGATATCTGATTAACTTTATATTGACATGAATAAAATTGAAGAGTTATTATAGTATAATATGCTGAATTTATAATATAGTAAAAGTTGTATCTTAATTACAACTTTTGCTTCAACCTGTATACCAAAAAAATCAAAAGTGGGAGAAATGTGAACACATCCAGTTCTCACCTTAACTATCTAAGCAGACAAAAGACCACGACATATGGCATTGGAAATGTAGACCCTGTCCTGGGACAAGCACAGAAATGTGGTGGGGTTAAACCGGTTAATGGGATTCCTAATTCCCCTCTTGAAAACAGGATCCCGAACACAAAATGTCTGATTTAGTGTGTACAGTAATTTAACAATATCACCGACCTAATATTGAATGTATTGTTATAAATTAAAGAAAAACAGTAATTGCTTCG
>MJUT01050755.1:97361-113612 GCA_002080005.1 Gigantidas platifrons | reverse complement strand
GGTTCGTTTTCTTCGTACATTTGTAGTGACATTAATCGCAAACCGTGTTCATTTCGATATCTGCCATTGGTCAATACCAAAAGATTGATTGGTAGAGAATTGCTGCTAACCTACAAGGAAGATACTGAACTAAGCCTTCCTAGTGGTTAACCGCTACTGAATATCTTTGTCACAAATGAACACCCATATATGCTAGTAATCACAATATGTTCCTTTTCTCAATCATGACATATCACCGGGTTTGTAACAAGAGCAACACGGCAGGTGCCACTAGTGGAGCAGGACATGCATACTATCTCTGACTGAGTACCTAAGTGTGCGATCCGTTTTAGTGGGGTGTTTGTTGGTCCATGGTTAATTTTCTTTATTGTATTTTGTAGATTATGTTTGTCGTTGTGTTGCATTTTTTGTTGTTGCTATGTTATTGTCTGTCTTTCGTCGATTGCCGGCTTCGTATTCACCTTTTGGTATCTTCACACGCATTTTCCATTTGTTGTAATTGCAATCTTGCCCTTTCTGCATTCATGGCTTATCGCCTGGTTTGTAACAACAGTAGCATAACGGTACTATTAGAGGAACATGAACTGCTACCCTTCCGGGGCACATGTGTTCACCCCCTGTTTTAAATGGGGTTGTGCTCCATTTAGAGTTACGAATCGATCTCATTCAACGTATGGGAGCAAATTAAAAATTTCGTTCCGGGAATATTTCAACTTTCCTTTTGCATATCTGGTCATAACTTATTATTCCCAACAATTTCTAAGTAATGGTGATATGAAATAAGTGTTACAACACCTGTTTCTATTTTCAAGACACCATAACACCTTACGTAGACTCTCGTGGTGGGCGGAGCCTATACATATATGGATCTCAAAGCCAAATATGGAAAACGTTTACTACGAATTTTACTACGAATCGATACAAATAAAGATATCTCCAAAACGAGGCAAGTGCACGTGAAATAGTAACTTGTAAGCAAAATGTCGGACAGAAAGAATATTTCATGCATTCAAATTTTCAGATGGATATAAGTCTACCATGGATTGATGCAGCGTTTACTTAACACCTCAAGGTTTACCTAAATATATTTATCTTTCAATCCCGTTAATTTTTCTTACCATTTACAACGTAATTAGGACAAAAAACGGCGGGTGTGAATCACTCCGGGCGCTGCTCTCATACGTTGAATGGGACCGATTCGGAACCCTAAATGGAGCACAAGCGGAATGAGGGTAACGTTATCGTATCTAATGACGTCAGTGAACGCCGATTTGAGGAGTGGAGGTCGATTTGAGTCTATCATATATAATACATATCATATTTACAGACAATGGACAGAAGTATTCACCAACTTCCAATTTCTCTATATGCCAACTATAATATTTCAAGTCACAAGCGAAGCGAAAACGGAAAAGCGCACGCGGCCATGCTATATAAAAATGTCGGAAAATTTCAACGAGACTGACATTTGGGAAGAAATTTCACCTCGAAGGTCCTACTGTGGACAATTTTCTAAAATGAATTCAAAACTTCGATATTCAAACAATATTATTTTACAAACCTATCGATTGTAGCTTTAATTGTTATTCTGTTATAGCTTTAAACTTGCGGTTCAAGGAATCTTCAAACAGTATGGCGTCGCATATGCAGCCTCATTCTGGGAAGCATTGCTCCGAATGTATTTAGTTTCCGAAGTAGAACTCTTTCTTCATGAAGCTAATAATGTACTGTAGCGTACTGTGCAGTCTATACAGTATACTTTGTTAATGCTTGAAGAAGGCTAACAGCGTTAATAATTTTCTTCTTAAAGAAGTATATAAGTATGGTATCGGGTGACATATTACTATATCACTTTGTGGTAAAATAAAATATATGAATATGAAAACATTATTTGTAGATTGTAAAAAGGCAATAAAATGTAGAAATAAACTTCAGTGCACACGACACGTTTCTGAAATAACCTTCTTAATGTACGATCAAGTTCAAAAGATTTGAAAGATTTTACAGATATATCATTTAAATATATTATATTATTTATATTTTCTGTATTAGCCTGAGTTGCATTGTATGTCTATAATAAAAAAAAAAATTCCTGTTGTAATTCATGTATTGCATGTTTCAATAACGATGTTTGTGATTTTAATTCGTTTTTTGTTGTTGTTGTGAACATAGAATGATTTAATATATAAAACGAAGGACAGGTGTTTTGTACAGATGTTGATAAAGATAGTAGTCATTCAAACATTACTTCCTTCTATCCCCCCCCTTTTTTTTCTTTGGCGTATGGCAGTTCACACGTTACACGAATATGTTGGATAATTGACAACATGCAAGGACTATTAATGATTATTGTTGTTTTTTTTTTTTAGTAATTTAATTCGGTAGAAAAAAGAAGAAAAAAACAGCAAAAACATGCAAAGCAAATCAACGAAAATCAAAAACAAAACAACACCAAAACAAAACAAAGCAAAAAGATCAAGCAAATGTAATCAAACAAAAGAAACAAACGAAAACAAATATAATTGGAAATTTAATGAAGTGAAAAAGACGGAACAAAATGATAAAAAAAAGGGTAAAAACCGTAAAACTAAAATTCTGTATAAAAAATGCATATACAACTGTGGGGTCGTGGATGAGCCTTTTTCTTTGTCTATCATTAGATTATTATAATATATATACTATTTCAGTTGAAAAACGACGCTTTATGATGCTGTTCTTTTTAAGGTGTGGGTGGAGGACGGGGTGAGTAATTGAGTGAGGAATATTACAGCTGGGTTTTTTTTAAAGAGTGACCATTTAACTTTTAAAGGGGTTGTAGATATGCTCTTTTTTTAAGACAAATACAATTTCTCTCCAAATTGAGTACAAAATAGTAACACCGTATATGGGGGTTTTTTTTCGCTTCGCGATTTTTCCGCAATATTCAGTAAAAATCAGCAGGTTAATTTTTCGATTTGTTTTATTTTCGCTGATTGACAAAATCCTTGCTAAAAATAAACATATGGCAAAAGGATTATCAACTGTATATAGATCACTATGACAACAATTTGAAGAATATTTGTTTCTTTTGGTATTTTATACACATGAAAACTCAGGTTAATCGGAATTTCAGAACGAGTACATTGGTTTTGTTTTCGGTATTTAGATGAACCTTGAGACCACGCAGTTTGATATTATTCGATCCCAGCAACAATAAAATTTCAGAAAAGAATTAAAATAACACTCTCAATAATAATAATTAATGTAATAACAATTTTAAATATTGTTTTAATTAACTTTCTTTCGATTATAAATATTTGATTGTTTTAATTATTGTCGAGTGTAGGCTCGGCTTGGTAAACCAGAGGCATTGATCTCGGGTTCAATAATTGTTCTTTATTAATCGTAATTAATGGTCAATAATCAAGTCACAGCTTAATTTAAAGACTAATTAACACAAATGATGACAACTTTATCCCTCTACCTGTAATTGTTAAGTAAATAATTACCTGTTGGTAATCTGACATTTATCACACCTTGCAGTAAGTACATTCAACCGTAACATACATCTGTTAACTAAATTGCAATGTTATTTTCTTATTATTTTAGGAAAATTTTCCGCGGAGTTTAATTTCCGTGCTTTTAAACGGCTGTGAACATAGCGAAAACTAGCCACACGCGAAAAAAAACCCCGATATACGGTAATAAAAAATTAATAAAATCTGAAGAAAATAACAGATTGTCCATGTCAAAGAAATGCTGACCCGGGAGGAAAACATATACCCCCTTAAGAGTTTAATGGTCATTTCTTAAAATTAAGTGGTAGGTTATTTGTAACGTTTTGAATTGTAAGTCAAGAACGAACGCAGACTCCTCAAGTTTATCTTCTTTATCTTCTTGTTGCTAATAACTACCAGATTGGTTCAAATTATCCATGTCAATTTTACAGAGATTAAAAATAATGAACATTTCACGCGAGTTTCAGTTCACGTGTTGGTGGTTCTGTTGACGAGGCGAAGCTGGAATACGAACAAAGAATCACCCTCATACTGGAGCACCTACAGAGGACCACCCGTATGCCGGAGTACCCACAGAGAACCACCCTCATGCCGGATGATAATGTCTAACTATATCACACTAACGATCGTTTCATCGAACTCACAATATTAAAGATGGAAGATGCTGGATAATGTTGCAAGTGTCTCTGGATTGATTGTCCATTCTAGATTGCCTCTTATAGTTTTGTCTAACGTTTATTTTCCACTAGTGGAACAGGGACTACATTCTCTTCCTCAACATTTTAGCTCACCATGGTTGTTAGTGGAGTTCGTGTTGTCCATCCGGTAGCTCTGTATGTTGTGCTTTGTTCATCATTGTTTTTATTTTTGTCCATTTTCATTTGGATATTTTATTGTATGCCTTCTTGACATTACAGCTTTTGTTCACCTCTTTGGTTACCTCTGTGGTATCATGAAACTTTCCTTAGTGTTCATCACTTTGTGATATACAGTCAAACCTGAGTAATTATTATTTGTAAGGAATATTACAGCTTTTTTTATTCTTAGAGAGTGACCATTTAACTTTTAAGGGGGTTGCTATGCTCTTTTTGGAAGATAAAGGGGTATTAAGCAGTGACCTATATTAAAAGGGATCTTATTCTTGTTCTGTCCTAGAAAACTTCTTGAAATTACGGCGTTTGATTACCTCTATTTTGTATTATTAATCTATACTTGATGGTGGCAATTTTATAATATACAGTCAAACTTTCCCCTGCGGTCACCTCTATTAAGCAGTCACGTGTATTAAAGGGCAACCTTATTCTTCTCCTGTCTTAGACAAGTTCATATATGTTGAACCGCTTTTAAGAGGTCATCTGTCTGAAAAGACCACGTTTTCTTTGTGAACTCTTATTACAGTTTGAACTTTATGTTTATGTGGCGTGAAAGAGAACGTTGGGTTCGAATTTTTTATAGCAAGATATTAGCAGATTTATATATACTAGTAAGGTGTGTCTGTATGATAAAGATATTTTGAAAGAATATGATTGATTTGTTTTAAAGGGAATTCCTTTTTGCTATATATATTGGTGCTTCTCTTAGCTCTTTCGTTTCATCGCTTTTGTTATGCATGGACGTTCTCTCAATCCCGTTACAAAGACGCCATGTTTTCACATTTCTTTTGTCCTACATTATTTTGTACTGCAAATTTGTCCAAGTATAATCATTTCGATAATTATTACAATTTATATTTATTTTAGAAAAAAAAAAATGTAACGACCAAATGTATATATATATATATATATTTTTTTTTTTTTTAATGCTAAGATGCATATATAAGGGTGATAACAAAATTACCGAACACCGAGCAATCTTCCAAAGAGAAAGTCAAAACTCAAATCAACAAACATACAAAATCAGTCAAGAAATGAAAGGCAAATATATAATTTACATTCATTGGCAGAATTCCACGAGAAGAGAGTAAAAAATACAATTAAGGAGACATATATCGTTTTGGCCATTGTCACTACGTATTCAATATAACCAGGAAGACTTTGATAAAAAAACGACACTTGATATTAATAACACGGTAGTTTGTGAGAGTTAAAGGAATTATTAAATACTAGATTGCTATCATGATTATATTTAAGCTTTTCATATATTTTTAAAAGGACCCTAAAAGCAGGCTCAGTGATTAAGTCATTGAATAGCTATGGTAATAAAAAATGTAAATAACTTATGTTTTTAAAACTCTTCAATTGTACATCTATTTTACAGTTACCTGCCCATCGGCCAATGAAACATTTGTTATTCTGAATTCCAATTTAATCATTTTTTTTTAGTTCTATCGTTAGGTAACAAGAGTTTGTAGATACTAAATACGTAATCAAAAGCCATACATCGATGGACAGACAATGCAATGGCCACCGAAAGAAATGACAAAATAAGGGTAATAACAATATTACCGAACACCGAACAATCTTCCAGGAAAAAGGAAAAACTCATAAGTCAACCAACAGACAAAATTAGTCAACAACCGGAAAACTTGGAAAACCGCAATGGCCCTGACTTGGTACAGCCATTTACAAAGAATCAAATTTTACGGCTCCAAACTTCCCGCTTCCGTTACGGTTAAAAGGTTCCGGTTTTTACTATAACAGCACTATAAAAGGACAAACAATGATCTACAAAGCAATGTACAGAAAACTTAAGATTGAGCAATACAAACCAAATTTAAACCGGAGGTCAACTCAGATGTTCCGGAAGAGTAAGCAGTTCCTGCTGCAATTGTGGCACCCGTCATGCTACTCTAGTTACAATTCCGTTAATAAGTCATGATTGAAGACAGGAAAGGACAATATTGTGATTACGATAAACAGTGGGCCGTCGTGGCCGTGATCATATGGTAGTTGGATTTACAAAAAAAATGTAAATATCTCATATTTTTAAAACTCTTCAATTGTACACCTACTTTACAGTTACCTGCTCATCGGTCAACGTTTCATTTGTTATTCTGAAGTCCTATGAACTTGATTTTTAGATCTAGTGTTACGTAAGAAGAAATTGTAGATACTAAATGCCGAATCAAAGGCCGGAAATCGATGGCCAGAAAATGCAATGGCTAACGAAGAAAGGACAAAGGGACAAACAATGATCTACAAAGCAATGAACAGAAAGCTTAAGATTGAGCAACAAAAACCCAACTTAAACCGGAGGTGAACTCAGATGTTCCGGAAGAGTAAGTAGTTCCTTCTCCAATAGTGGCACCCGTCATGTTACTCTAGTTACAATTCCGGTGATTAGTCATGAATGAAGCCAGGAAATGACAAGATTGTGATTACGACAAACGGATCGTATTCGTGATCATTTGTGACAGAGATAATCATCTGTGACGTTTAACCAAGTCATGTTGGCAACCGTAAACCGTTCGAAATGATTACTAAAGCTTAATCACTAGGAAGTATTGGTTCAGAAGCTTCTTTGATAGCAGCAAGAAAATTATGAAAGCAAACGTACTTCAAGAAAAGTTGGAAGGTTTGCTATCCCCTACAGAATTCCAAATATCTTATTCCTTGATATGCTCAATATATTGTTTTCACAGAATGACAGAAATGGTGGAATAAAAGCATAGATGTCAAAATTAGTTGGCACGACGTGTTTCTGAAATAACCTTCAATGTACGCTCATAGTCGAAAGACTGGCAAAAAGCCAAAAATGTTAGTGTGTGTGATCAAGTATACCAAAGACCTTAAACATGATATCCAAAGTCGGCTGAGGAATATTAACCTCACTGGGCGAATAATACCTACGATAATTAATCGGCCACCAGCAGAGGTATATATCCAGTGATTGTAAAAAGGTAACTATCTAGTTTATGAAAAGAACGTTTAAACATTGATATAAACAATTCCTACTATATCAATAAATAAGTTTATTCACGTTTATCCCACAAGTGTCAAACAATGGATTGTCTTGGTGTTTATACAGTGATTAACATGGTTTATATTATCAAGATATAGTTAGACCTGTAAATGATGTAAATAATTTTAAAGTATAAATGTAACAATATGTTTTGCATCAAAATGTTTTTTAATTTAAAAATAAATGTACAAAAAATACAGACAATGACAACGATCGACTATTCGTACAGACCCTGGATCGTATAAGTTTACACTATGCAAGAAATGCAAACGAACTAAATACGCAAACGAAACGAACGGAAAACGAACAAACGCACACGAACGACACGAAAAACGCACGATATACGAAACGAACGCACGATACACGAAACAAACGCAGGATACACGAAACGAACGCACGATACACGAAGCAAACACACGATACACGAAACAAACGAACGATACACTAAGCGAACACACGATGCACGAATAGTATCGTGTTATTATCTGAATGACTTTTGTGCAAATTGATATGATTAACTTCTGTATTTTGTAAGCAAGTTATTTATATAAATAATAAATTAGAAGGTAAAGTAATAGGAGAATACAATTTATATTAAATAGTTTATATTACCAATGTGTTTAATAATTATATTTATGATTAAATATTAAATCTCATATATTTGACTTCCAAATATGACTTTCTATTTATATAAATAAACAAAATTTATATTTATTTAATTATATAATTATACAGAATTTATATTTATATAATTATATAATTATACAGAATTAATATTTATAATTATTCGGATTCTGAATCGACAATTCCAACCAGACATAGGTGTATCAATTTTTTTTGTCGGTTAAGCTGTCCGAGAGGCGTGTGGATTCAAAAGGTCATATAATTGTTAATTAGAATGAAATTACAAATGTAAGAGTTGACATTTCACACCTGCAGTGCATGTATTTCCCAGGTGAAACTGCCAGAGGCGTTTGGTTGCATACATGTAGATGATTTCTTGTTTGTTTGTCCTAGAGTAAATTATAGAAAAAATGCATTTATTAAATATGTTTTTCCTTTATTGTACAAAATTACTGGTACATGTAAATAAAGGAAATACATGTTTGTATATGTAAAATTTTGTCTACACTTTAATTATTATTTTTTTAATAATAGTAAGATTGAAATTGTAGTAATTATTTTAAACTGGAAATCGTAGCGTGGGTTCGTTCCGTGTATCGTGCATCGTTCTTTTCGTGTATCGTTCGTTCGTATTTCGTTTCGTGTATTAGTCTAATTAATCTGGCGAACGATACACGAAACGAAAGAATAAATTACACGCACGAAACGCAAACGAACGGAAAACGAAAAAATGAACGAACGATACACGCAAACGAAAATAACGAAAAACGCAAACGATACGAAATATCTTTTAAGCTAAACGATCCAGGGTCTGTAAGACCAGCAGCAGTTCTAAGACTGGTATCACCGAAAATGTATGGTTCAACACACTGAAAGACAGAGAGGAGACTGACATCAACACGACAGCTTTCGCCGGTTATGTTACAGTCGTAAGAAATATAACCACTTCGACACCGAGGGCTCACGTACCAACAATCATATAGAGGAATGGTACAGCAAGTAAAAGAAGCACCTCAACCACGCACACCCCAACATCTTCGTCCTAATTGAACTTCTCCAGCAAACACAAACTAACACAACAGCAAACCAGATCCAGATATCGGCAGGAGGCACGAGCGACCCAGATTAAAGAAATACAGAAACATCGACAACAGGCTATCAACACTCAAACATCGATTCTTGCAAGCAGAACTTACCGTCCAAAACAACACCGACCAAGGCACTTTCCTTCTCCACATGGAAATTCGAGAGTAATGCAATTGACTTTTATAATTATTTCTATTGTGATCTTAATTTATTTGTGACCATTAATGCTTATTAAAAAGTCATTGTACCCATTTATTATTTTAGTTGTGTATTACATTAGTTCAATGTGTATGAATAATAGCAATGCTTATTTGTTTGTGTATAATACTTGTATTGCATATTTGTAACATCAAGCTTAACTGTTCCAATTAAATTTATTGTACTCACATTAATTACATATCACATTGATTATTCTTATCTTTGATTACATTAGTTTAATTTGAATTAATAATATCTATATAATCAGTGTACCGGTATATTTATTAGTGAAATGCGATATATTACTTTTTTATATTAATAGTTCCTTTATGGTTATTCATTTATTTAACATAATAGTGCCTTTTAGTGAAATATGATATATAATATTTTCTTCCGTTTTCAAACATGAGTTTTATTTATACTGGATTCAATATAAGCTTAATTACATGTAAATTTCTTTAATCCCTTTTATACATTATTCACGTGGTGTCTTCCTGGTTCGCATAGACTTAATTATGTATAGACGGGTTTTTCAAATTATTCCCCTCAGTACTGCACGCCGCCGCTAGGTGACATAATTGTTTCGTCCGCCATTAAGGTAGTGAAATGTAGAAAAACACGCAGAAACAACAAGCATTACATACTCGCAGCAGTTTACGATTTTTGAAGGAAAACGTTTGTTTGTTTCCTAATCTTAATAAAGGATACAATGTATGATCCACACTATATACAAGTGTTTGTTTGTATTGAAATTGTGTGTTCGTTGACATAAATTATCGCGTCACACATTGCTCACCCTTCCCCCTCCCCCTCCATCCCCCCAAAAAATAGGTAAAATCAATAATGTCTATATATTTATGACAAATTATTCCAAGTGGTTATTTAATAAGATTATACACTTCATACAGAAAATCTGTTTAATTACGTTTATTTAGTAAAATCATTAAACGCACAGGTCTACATATTTATACACAAACAAAAACAACAATCGATGTTTTATTTACAACTATGACAGGATATTCGTTACAAAATATATTTATACACATGTAATCATCAAATATCTTTGTAAAAAAAGTCTTAGAAACTGCAACTTTGTTCTAAAATTACTGACAATTAATAGAAAGGCAATGCAATACACATATTTAAAAAAAACATATGGGTGAAATCAGAATTATAACACACACTACCCTCGCCCCTTGTTTTATTTGAGGGATTTACTCTAACGTGTTACTCGTCGTCTCATCATCAATGGTGACTGCTCGACTGTTCGTATAGGTTCACACGCCAACCAAACTACCAAGCCTTGAAGCTTTCCAGCAAGAACTGGTATCCATGAATTATCCATTCTACTGGCTAAGCCTTTTGAAATTACAAATATACGTGCTAAATCATTAAACAATAAATTTACTTTTAGTTTCATTAACATAAGAAGCAACTGATCGGCGACATCGAGTTGGAAATATTATGTATTTTCTATCTTCATTAGTTCAACCAAAGCAACAAAATACCAATTTCGTTACTCCGGTATACAACAGAATGGCATTCTAGTCACTATACTGACCTTTGTCGACATCGTACCGGTTTCAGTCATAGCTTAAACACCATTTTCGTCCATGCAAAGTATTCTTGTCTGTGTAAGCGTAGTCCGGTTGTTAGTCCATGATTTCTCGTATGTGTGATCATCTTTTCCAAAAAAGTCTGAATATTTCTTTTGTGTCCCGGCGCTAACATTTGACGGTTCAAGAACATTAAACTCACAGATAGCTTCTGGGAGGTGTTTCGTTTTATGTCCTGAAAATGTAGAAACAGGATCACCGGAATATATCCCCGCACCGCTTTCTTCCGGGCTCTATTAGTTTCGTTTTTTACTTTCGGGTTCATGTCTAATAAGTTTTCGCCGGCCAGGGGTTGTCTTTTTTTTCCTACCCCAGCTTAAGTTGTGGAATTTGGTTTCTTTCTGTCAGCTTTCCGTCCAAAAAATGTTCCGAACAAAGAAATACCTACTAAGGTAGGTTTTTTTTTATTTAAAGCTCTTGCCCACTGTAATCGTATTGTCTCATTAGAGGGCATCGTATGTAGTCTATGTGGAATCATACAAGAACAGTCTTCATGTTTTTGTTTATGTAATTCAGAAAAAGTTTGTTGCCATTCATTTAATTTACGGCGATTATTTGAACAGCCGTTGACCGCACACGAATTTCCACCACCTTTTTTTTTAATTTTACTTCACTTGCCATAATATAAAAACAAGAAATAATACCCAAGACAATCGATGTGAAAATAAAAGACAGCTAATGTTTACTATAGATTATTGATGCACGTGTGTTATCTTTCACGACTGTTATGGCCGACGCAGCACGTGACCTCTTATTGGCACCGCCAATGGTTTTGAGATAAGCTGGTAATAAACCCGTCTATAGGTTAAAGACTAGTTTTCCATGTTTTATGAACTTTAAAGCTTAAGGCGCAGCCGAGTGCTTTAACGTTCATAAAACATGGAAAACTAGTGTTTCACCAATTTAGAACATGATCACATATCCTACAAAAATAAAAGAAACAATAATTAGCAATAATTAGTCAAATAATGAACTTTCAGTATCTGTACAGAGAAAAATGTATTCACTTACAAATTCCAAACAAATAAAATGAAAATGCACCCTTAAGACTTTTCTTTTTAATGTGCTCATGATTAAAGCTGTTTCTTAAATAAGTGAACCATGTGTTAAAAATGCTCACCACCATACTAGTAATTATCTATAAGTTATAGTTAGAAAGACCGATGGAAATGTTCCTTGCTTTATTTAATCTGTTTTCTGAAGAAAACCAAGATTGTCATTTAGAAGATTTAGATTTAATTCAGACTCAAAAACTAATTTTCAGTAACAAACCCGCAAGTAGTAGTAATAACAGATTTGCAGATGCTGTATCTACCACAGAATTTGAAAAACGGATTAGTGACCGAATTCCAATTTTTTTTTTTTTTAATTTATGTTTGAAATCGTTTACATTTTGTTCCATTACTGTCATATATTTATTTTATTTTTGTACCAAGAATAGATGCATTTTTCCTTAAACGATATCGATATATTGAAAATGTGAAATTTCAGTTATATACAGTCCGACAAAAGTTAAGCACCACCTGACTTGTTTCAATAATATCTTTTCTAATAATGAACTTATTTCAAATCGGTTTGCTGTTTTCGCTACCTGTACACACCTACTTACTTACCTGTGAAACAGGTTATTGATCGATTTTTATTTATGTGTATATGATAGGGTGCGCAAAGTGCCACGTGTACTTTTTAACATTTGTGCTTGCGTACGAAAGCTGATTTTTTTTTTGTAGAGTTTTAGGTTTCCTTTTGGTATTGGTTTTGTATGGTGCGGCGAAAATTAACCATACCAGAAAGGTGGCAAGCTGTTGGCATGCATAGCGGTGGTTTTAGCCATAGAAGGGTGGCAGGCCACTTCAGGGTTAACCATTCGATCATTGTACGACTGATGCAGCGTTTTCGTCAAACGTGGAATGTTACTGACTGTTCACGTGCAGCCAGACCTCGAAAAACGACGCCGAGAGAGGACCGGCTCATATCCAGTCGGGCTCGGCAGCGGCCGTTCAGTACAGCTGGTGCACTTCGTGGTAATTTAGCGTTTGGAGGCCGCATTATCACACGCACTGTAATCAGACGCCTCCACCATCAGGGAATGCGAGCTCGACGACCCATAAAACGTCCACAGTTGACAATACGTCATCGCCATGCTCGATTTGACTGATCACATGATCATTTTGGGTGGACTATTCGCACATGGAAACAGGTCCACTGGTCTGATGAAAGTGTTTTATGCTACGCCCTACCGACGGTCGTTCAATGGTTTGGCGCCAACAAAACACTACATTTCAGGACAACCACATTTTGGGCACAACTGCTTTTGAGGGTGGGGGTGTAACTGTCTGGGGTTGTTTTTCCTTTGACTGTAAGTTGGACTTGTACGTACTTGATGGTAATCTAACAGGCCAAAAATACTTGATAATGTGTTCGCTCCACGCGTAGTCCCCCATTTCGACAATCATGCGTTGGCTGACAGGCCAATGTTCATGGACGACAACGCTAGGCCACATAGAGCCCGAATTGTACAATATTGCTTACAGCAAGAGGCTGTTCAGATAATTCCATTGCCTGCGATGTCGGCAGACATGAACCCTATAGAGCGTGTATGGGACTTTATTGGCCGAAAAATTAACCAACGCAATCCAAAATGTCAAAATATTGACGAATTAAGAACTGCTATCTTACAGGAGTGGCAACAGTTCCCCCAAGAACGGCTTAGGCGTCTTGTGCGAAGCATGACGAGGCGTGTTGCAAAACTTCACAATAAACGCGGTGGATATACTCGTTATTGATTTGTATGCCTTACACATTCGCACAATAGATGCATTTAAAAGTTCTTAAAATCTGAAAACTCTGCATTTTAATGCAATGTTAAAAACTTCCATCAAAGACAAACTGGTTTTACGTTTTTCCAGCGCCTGTTTTGAACCCCATATTTGCCACGTCATAGTCACGTCTTTCAGGATGATAAATACTTCGTAGATTTGTAATTGTAGAGCCCTTGGTGTAGTCTTTTTAGAAGTGTAAGAAAAATGGTGATATCTATTTCATTGTTTTAACAGTATTGATGTAAAAAAATATATCGATAAAAATATAGGGTGGTGCTTAGCTTTTGTCGGAGTGTAGCTTTTGCAGAAAATGGTTGTCTATGTTTGATAATTTATTGTTATCCAGGAAGATTTTCATTGTTCTCTAATCAGACTTAGTGTGAACTTTATTGAGTCATTCTATACCTAATAAGAGATCGTGACAATATATAAGATATAGAAAACCATGTTTTATGAAAATAAGAGTACACAATCCAAGCTTCAGATTAGTCGAGGAGAGTGATTATGCTCTAAAGGTATATTACTCTATTTTTTCAACTGGTTGGGCGTGGTTTAACACGGGTTGACGGATTACAGGAAAGTCCATGTATTTAGGCGGGCCAGGTTACCTGATCAATTTCATTTTTACAGCTATATTCAATCGTGGGTATATGATCTAATCTGTGTATTTAAATTACACCCTTGTGGGTTCTTTTCTTTTTGTATGAATTGATTTCGGTGACACTGCTGAATACAGTTCAATAATGTCAATAACGGGAACTGCCCTGTACATACACAAAATAAAATTGAATACTCTCATGTAAATTTAAAGGTCAACTCCGCTCGACGAGTTAAATAGAGTAATAAACATTGAAGAAATTGTTGTTTTAACAATTATGTATAGGATATTCAATGCCTGGTCATAGCATATGAAAAAGAATACCTCGAGGCGAAGCCAAGCTGCATTCTTTTTCATATACGAATGATCAGGTATTGTATAATCAATTTAGCCCATATTTTCTTTATTGAATGTCATGGTTACCAATTATTACTAATCTAGGCAGTCTAAGCCAGATTAGTTTGAATGAGTATCAGCTCAAAAGCATTTCCTTTAATTACAACATATGTGGTATATGAAAACTATACCATAACACAAGACAAAGAAAGTTGGGCTAAAGTATGTTCTATATTGGGCTAACATACATTAGGAAAGATTTTCTTTTATGAAAAACCTATCAAAGGGACCAAAAAAAAAACAAGATGAACTGTGAGCTAATGCTCACATGTTCGGAAAACAGGAAGTAGGAATCTGACGAGTCAAAATATATGAAGCTTGTGACGAAATATCAGATTTCTGCCATCAATAGTTGCTGAGAAAAATGCAACGAAAACTGAGCATATATGTTCAATGTGTATAAAAATCAACAAAGTCGGCAAATAGGAAGTAGGAATCTTATGGATCCAAAAACGCTTCCCACAATATGGTAAACCTATATGAAGCTTGTGACCAACTATCAGATATCTGCCATCAATAGGTGCTGAGAAAAATGGGACGAAAAATATCTTGGGACGGACGGACGGAAGGACAGATGGAAGGACGGAAGGACAGACGGAAGGACGGAAGGACAGACGGAAGGACGGAGGGACAGACGGAAGGACGGACAGAGGTAAAACAGTATACCCCCTCCCCATCCGGGGAGCGGGGGTATAATTACAATGGGGCGGATATATTGTTTTACTAACCTGTATTTTTACCAGTAATTAACATGCGTATTCGCTTGTCTGAATTAACATATTTGTAAGATATAATCACTCACTAAGTTCCGCGGAAGAGTTGACCTATGACTTACATGTACGTTTGATCATACTGTCTGTACCCGATGGATATCATTCATAATATGGTTAACATTTTTGAGATACTAGCATCCAGTTTTATTATTGAAACTTTATAGTGTTTTATTATCTTGTATCGTAAATATAATACGAAATATTTTAACTAGCACGTGTATTTTATTATGCATCACCAGACAACTATCTATAGATATAAGACAAAGAACTTCCGAGATTCCGCCTAATTTATACTTGATTTAATCCGCCCCATTATATACTGTTCATCTGTCCCATTGATACGTTTTTTGCCGCGCCATTGAGTTGAGAATTCACCCCAATGTAAATCTACGCTTTATTGATCACATATATTTCACCTGGATTTTAATTGTAATGTTACCAGTAAATAAAAAAAAGTTATCTATGACCAAGAACTTAAATAATATTAAAATTAGAAACATTTGCTCTCAAGCTTAGTAGATATCTGATTAACTTTATATTGACATGAAAAAAATTGAAGAATTATTATAGTATAATATGCTGAATTTATAATATAGTAAAAGTTGTATCTTAATTACAACTTTTGTTTCTACCTGTATACCAACAAAATCAAAAGTGGGAGAAATGTGAATACATCCAGTTCTCACCTTAACTATCTAAGCAGACAAAAGACCACGACATATGGCATTGGAAATGTAGACC
>MJUT01050755.1:68749-92245 GCA_002080005.1 Gigantidas platifrons | reverse complement strand
CTTGTTTTATTTTAGGGATTTACTCTAATGTGTTACTCGTCGTCTCATCACCAATGGTGACTGCTCGACTGTTCGTATAGGTTCACACGGCAACCAAACTACCGAGCCTTGAAGCTTTCCAGCAAGAACTGGTATCCATGAATTATCCATTCTACTGGCTAACGCCTTTTGAAATTACAAATATACGTGCTAAATCATTAAACAATAAATTTACTTTTAGTTTCATTAACATAAGAAGCAACTGATCGGCGACATCGAGTTGGAAATATAATGTATTTTCTATCTTCATTAGTTCAACCAATGCAACAAAATACCTATTTCGTTACCCGGTATACAACAGAGTGACATTCTAGTCACTATACTGACTTTTGTCGACATCGTACCTGTTTCAGTCATAACTTAAACACCTTTTTCGTCCATGCAAAGTATTCTTGTCTGTGTAAGCGTAGTCCGGTTGTTATTCCATGATTTCGCGTATGTGTGATCATCTTTTCCAGAAAAGTCTGAATATTTGTGTTGTGTCCCGGCGCTAACATTTGACGGTTCAAGAACATTAAACTCACAGATAGCTTCTCGGAGGTGTTTCGTTTTATGTCCTGAAAATGTAGAAACAGGATCACCGGAATATATCCACGCACCGCTTTCTTCCAGGCTCTATTAGTTTCGTTTTTTTTTTTTTTTACTTTCGGGTTCATGTCTAATAAGTTTTCGCCGGCCAGGGGTTGTCTTTTTTTTCATACCCCAGCTTAAGTTGTAGAATTTGGTTTCTTTCTGTCAGCTTTCCGTCCAAAAAATGTCCCGAACAAACAAATACTTACTTAGGGAGTTTTTTTTATTTAAAGCTCTTGCCCACTGTAATCGTATTGTCTCATTAGAGGGCATCGTATGTAGTCTATGTGGAAGCATACAAGAACAGTCTCCATGTTTTTGTTTATGTAATTCAGAAAAAGTTTGTTTCCTTTCATTTAATTTACGGTGATTATTTGAACAACCGTTGACGGCACACGAATTTCCACCACCTTTTTTTAAATTTTACTTCACTTACCACACTATAAAAACAAGAAATAATACCCAAGACAATCGATGTGAAAATAAAAGACAGCTAATGTTTACTGTATATTATTGATGCACGTGTGTTATCTTTCACGACATTTATGGCCGACGCAGCACGTGACCTCTTAATGGCACCGCCAATGGTTTTGAGATAAGCTGGTAATAAACCCGTCTATAGGTTAAACACTAGTTTTCCATGTTTTATGAACTGTAAAGCTTAATGCGCAGCCGAGTGCTTTAACGTTCATAAAACATGGAAAACTAGTGTTTCACCAATTTAGAACATAATCACATATCCGAGAAAAATAAAAGCAACAATAATTAGGAATAATTAGTCAAATAGAGAACTTTCAGTATCTGTACAGAGAAAAATGTATTCACTTAAAAATTCCAAACAAATAAAATGAAAATGCACCCATAAGACTTTTCTTTTTAATGTGCTCATGATTATAACTGTTTCTTAAATAAGTGAACCATGTGTTAAAAATGCTCACCCCCATACTAGTAATTATCTATAGGTTATAGTTAGAAAGATCGATGGAAATGTTCCTTGCTTTATTTAATTTTTTTTCTGAAGAAAACCAAGATTGTCATTTAGAAGATTTAGATTTAATTCAGACTCAGCAACTAATTTTCAGTAGCAAACCCGCAAGTAGTAGTAATAAAAGATTTGCAGATGCTGAATCTACCACAGAATTTGAAAAACAGATTAGTGACCGAATTCCAAATTTTTCTTTAATTTATGTTTGAAATCGTTTACATTTTGTTCCATTTCTGTCATATATTTATTTTATTTTTGTACCAAGAATAGATGCATTTTTTCCATAAACGATATCGATATATTGAAAATGTGAAATTTCAGTTATATACAGTCCGACAAAAGTTAAGTACCACCTGATTTGTTTCAATAATATCTTTTCTAATAATGAACTTATTTCAAATCGGTTTGCTGTTTTCGCTACCTGTACACACATACTTACTTACCTGTGAAACAGGTTATTGATCGATTTTTATTTATGTGTATATGACAGGGTGCGCAAAGCGCCACATGTACTTTTCAACATTTGTGCTTGCGTACGAAAGCTGACTTTTTTGTGTAGAGTTTTAGGTTTCCTTTTTGTATTTGTTTTGTATGGTGCGGCGAAAATTAACCATACCAGAAAGGTGGCAAGCTGTTGGCATGCATAACGGTGGTCTTAGCCATAGAAGGGTGGCAGGCCACTTCAGCGTTAACCGTTCGATCATTGTACGATTGATGCAGCGTTTTCGTCAAACGTGGAATGTTACTGACCGTCCACGTGCAGGTAGACCTCGCAAAACGACGCCGAGAGAGGACCAGCTCATATCCAGATGGGCGCGGCAACGGTCGTTCAGTACATCTGGTGCACTTCGTGGTAATTTAGCGTTTGGAGGCCGCATTATCACACGCACTGTAATCAGACGTCTCCATCATCAGGGAATGCGAGCTCGACGACCCATAAAACGTCCACAGTTGACATTACGTCATCGCCATTCTCGATTTGACTGGTCACATGATCATTTGGGGTGGACTATTTGCACATGGAAACGGGTCCACTTTTCTGATGAAAGTCGTTTTATGCTACGCCCTACCGACGGTCGTGCAATGGTTTGGCGCCAACGAAACACTTCATTTCAGGACAACCACATTTTGGGCACAACTGCTTTTGAGGGTGGGTGTGTAACTGTCTGGGGTTCTTTTTCCTTTGACTGTAAGTTGGACTTGTACGTACTTGATGGTAATCTGACAGGCCAAAAATACCGTGACAATGTGTTCGCTCCACGCGTAGTCCCCCATTTCGACATTCATGCGTTAGCTGACAGGCCAATGTTCATGGACGACAACGCTAGGCCACATAGAGCCCGAATTGTACAATATTGCTTACAGCAAGAGGCTGTTCAGATAATTCCATTACCTGCGATATCGGCAGACATGAACCCTATAGAGCGTGTATGGGACTTTATTGGCCGAAAAATTAACCAACGCAATCCAAAATGTCAAAATATTGACGAATTAAGAACTACTATCTTACAGGAGTGGCAACAGTTTCCCCAAGAACGGCTTAGGCGTCTTGTGCGAAGCATGACGAGGCGTGTTACAAAACTTCACAATAAACGCGGTGGATATACTCGTTATTGATTTGTATGCCTTACACATTCGCACAATAGATGCATTTAAAAGTTCTTAAAATCTGAAGACTCTGCATTTTAATGCAATGTTAAAAACTTCCATCAAAGACAAACTGGTTTTACGTTTTTCCAGCGCCTGTTTTGAACCCCATATTTGCATCGTCATAGTCACGTCTTTCAGGATGATAAATACTTCGTAGATTGGTAATGGTAGAGCCCTTGGTGTAGTCTTTTTAGAAGGGTAAAAAAAATTGTGATATCTATTTCATTGTTTTAACAGTATTGATGTAAACAAATATATCGATAAAAATATAGGGTGGTGCTTAGCTTTTGTCGGAGTGTAGCTTTTGCAGAAAATGGTTGTCTATGTTTGATAATTTATTGTAATCCAGGAAGATTTTCATTGTTCTCTAATCAGACTTAGTGTGAACTTTATTTTGTCATTCTATACCTAATAAGAGATGGTGACATTTTATAAGATATAGAAAACCATGTTTTATGAAAATAAGAGTATAAAATCCAAGCTTCAGATTAGTCGAGGAGAGTGATTATGCTCTAAAGGTATATTACTCTATTTTTTCAACTGGTTAGGCGTGGCTTAACACGGGTTGACGGATTACAGGAAAGTCCATGTATTTAGGCGGGCCAGGTTACCTGATCAATTTCATTTATACAGCTATATTCAATCGTGGGTATATGATCTAATCTGTGTATTTAAATTACACCCTTGTGCGTTCTATTCTATTTGTATGAATTGATTTCGGTGACACTGCTGAATACAGTTCAATGATGTCAATAACGGGAACTGCCCTGTACATACACAAAATAAAATCGAATACTCTCATGTAAATTTAAAGGTCAACTCCGCTCGACGAGTTAAATAGAGTAATAAACATTGAAGAAATTTTTGTTTTTACAATTATGTATAGGATATTCAATGCCTGGTCATAGCATATGAATAAGAATGCATCGAGGGGAAGCCAAGCTGCATTCTTTTTCATATACGAATGATCAGGTATTGTATAATCAATTTAGCCCATATTTTCTTTATTGAATGTCATGGTTACCAATTATTACTAATCTAGGCAGTCTAAACCAGATTAGTTTGAATGAGTATCAGCTCAAAAGCATTTCATTTAATTACAACATATGTGGTATATGAAAACTATTCAATAACACAAGACAAAGAAAGTTGGGCTAAAGTATGTTCTATATTGGGCTAACATACATTGGGAAAGATTTGCTTTTATGAAAAACCTATCAAAGGGACAAAAAAAAAACAAGATGAACTGTGAGCTAATGCTCACATGTTCGGCAAACAGGCAGTAGGAATCTGGGGAGTCAAAAAACGCGTCCCACGACATGGGGTACCTATATGAAGCTTGTGACGAAATATCAGATTTCTGCCATCAATAGTTGCTGAGAAAAATGCAACGAAAACTGAGCATATATGTTCAATGTGTATAAAAATCAACAAAGTCGGCAAATAGGAAGTAGGAATCTGATGGATCCAAAAACGCTTCCCACAATATGGTAAACCTATATAAAGCTTGTGACCAAATATCAGATATCTGCCATCAATAGGTGCTGAGAAAAATGCGACGAAAAATATCTTGGGACGGACGGACGGAAGGACAAATGGAAGGACGGAAGGACAGACGGAAGGACGGACAGAGGTAAAACAGTATACCCCCTCCCCATCCGGGGAGCTGGGGTATACTTAGAATGGCGCGGATATATTGTTTTACTTACCTGTATTTTTACCAGTAATTAACATGCGTATTCGCTTGTCTGAATTAACATATTTGTAAGATATAATCACTCACTAAGTTCCGCGGAAGAGTTGACCTATGACTTACATGTACGTTTTATCATACTGTCTGTACAACAGGCGCTCGTGGCACGGATTTACTACCCCCCTTTTTTCTAACTTTCTGTTTACAAATTTATTTTCAATAAGATTTCTTTATTTCTTTATTATTTTATCTCTTTTTCATTATTTTAACTTGTTCGTGTCATATTCATATAATCTTATGTTAACATCAAATTGCATGGGTCGACTCTATATAGATACAAATAATCCACAAGGTAAGCAACTTCGCAGGTTCAAATATCGTACCTCTGCTCGCTTCGAGTACATTTATTGCACTTTATTTCCATTATGTCATTAAAACTAGGACATGTATCCATTCCTAAAAGACCCGTCTTTCCGCCCCTGTTTTTGTTTTGTGCATACGATAGCTCAGTTCTCCAGAATTTTAAGATTTTCACACATTTATTGTCAAATTTTTCGTATAAAGACCCACCTCAGACGGAAGTGACGTACCACTGCATTAACTTCAACGATAGGGTCAGAAAATATTGCGCCAAAATAATAAATTTTTGAAACTTTTAGTATCTATATAGGGTCGACACATGCAATTTGATGTTAACATAAGATTATATGAATATTGACACGAACAAGTTAAAATAAGGAAAAAGAGATGAAATAATAAAGAAATATTATTGAAAATAAATTTGTTAACACAAAGTTAGAAAAAAAGGGAGTGGTAAGTCCGTGCCACGAGCGCCTGTGGTCTGTACCCGATGGATATCATTCATAATATGGTTAACATTTTTGAGATACTAGCATCCAGTTTTATTATTGAAAATTTATAGTGTTTTATTATCTTGTCTCCTAAATATAATAAGAAATGTTTTAACTAGCACATGTATTTTATTATGCATCACCAGACAACTATCTATAGATATAAGACAAAGAACTTCCGAGATTCCGCCTAATTTATACTTTATTTAATCCGCCCCATTATATACTGTTCATCTGTCCCATTGATACGTTTTTTACCGCGCCATTGAGTTGTGAATTCACCCCAATGTAAATCTACGCTTTATTGATCACATATATTTCACCTGGATTTTAACTGTAATGTTACAAGTAAATAAAAAAAAGATATCTATGACCAAGAACTTAAAAAATATTAAAATTATAAACATTTGCTCTCAAGCTTAGTAGATATCTGATTAATTTTATATTGACATGAATAAAATTGAAGAATTATTATAGTATAATATGCTGAATTTATAATATAGTAAAAGTTGTATCTTAATTACAACTTTTGTTTCTACCTGTATACCAAAAAAATCAAAAGTGGGAGAAATGTGAACACATCCAGTTCTCACCTTAACTATCTAAGCAGACAAAAGACCACGACATATGGCATTGGAAATGTAGACCCTGTCATGGGACAAGCACATAAATGTGGTGGGGTTAAACCGGTTAATGGGATTCCTAATTCCCCTCTTGAAAACAGAATCTCGAACACAAAATGTCTGATTTAGTGTGTACAGTAATTTAACAATATCACCGACCTAATATTGAATGTATTGTTATAAATTAAAGAAAAACAGTAATTGCTTCATTACCTTTTATTACGTGTTGAACAAGGAAGAGGGAAACTATATGACAAAAGCTTAAAAACGTCTTTCAACTAAGCTCTTATATAAACAGGAAGAAGCAAGATGAAAAGCCAAAAAAAAAAGAAGAAAAAAAAGATTAAGTAAATTTCATTTTTTTAAGATAGCACACTGTCGGAATTGTTCCGAAATCATATAGAAAAAATATAGAAAGAGGCATAAGTCGATAATTCTAGCATATGTCCATTCACAGAAAGGAAAATGGATTTTTTTATTGTACCCGTTTTTTTGGTTGTTTCAGGGGTTCGTTTTCTTCGTACATTTGTAGTGACATTAATCGCCAACCGTGTTCATTTCGATATCTGCCATTGGTCAATACCAAAATATTGATTGGTAGAGAGTTGCTGCTAACCTACAAGGAAGATACTAAACTAAGCCTTCCTAGTTGTTAACCGCTACTGAATATCTTTGTCACAAATGAACACCCATATATGCTCGTAATCACAATATGTTCCTTTTCTCATTCATGACATATCACCTGGCTTGTAACAAGAGCAACACGGCAGGTGCCACTAGTGGAGCAGGACCTGCCTACTATCTCTGACTGAGTACCTAAGTGTACGTTCCGTTTTAGTGGGGTTTTTGTTGGTCCATGGTTAATTTTCTTTATTGTATTTTGTAGATTATGTTTGTCGTTGTGTTGCATTTTTTATTGTTGCTATGTTATTGTCTTTCTTTCGTTGATTGACGGCTTCGTATTCCACTTTTGGTATCTTCCCATGACTTTTCCATTTGTTGTAATTGCAATCTTGCCCTTTCTGCATTCATGGCTTATCGCCTGGTTTGTAACAACAGTAGCATAACGGTGCTATTAGAGGAACTTGAACTGCTACCCTTCCGGGGCACATGTGTTCACCCCCTGTTTTAAATGGGGTTGATGTTGCTCAATCTTAGTTTTCTGTATATTACATTGCAGATCATTGTTTAATCCTTTTGTTGTTGTTTTTTTTCTTATTTTGCCATTGAATTGTCTATCCTTCCATTTACGGCTTTTGATTACCCCTTTGGTAACTCAATCTAACACAGCATCAAACAATCAAGGTCACTGTAATTAGTAATAGCAGAATAACAAGTGTTGCGTTGATTGATGTGTAGGTATCCGTGAGAAGAGTTTGAAGATACCAAAGGAATAAACATAATCTGTAAATCTGAAAAAAGGACATACAACAGAATGACCAAAAGAACAACAGAACAATACAACATCATGCATAAAACTAAAGATCAAGTAACGCTAAACCTATAAAGAACCGGGGTAAACTCATGTTCCCTAGAAGGTTAAGAAGTTCCTGCTCCACTAGTGGCATCCATTGTCTTAATCTAGTTACAAACCCGGTGATACCTCATCTTTATAGTGTTTTATTATCTTGCATGCTAAATAGAATAAGAAATATTTTAACTAGCACATGTATTTTGTAATGTATTACCAGACAACTATCCATTGATATAAGACAAAGAACTTCCAAGATTCCGCCTAATTTATACTTTATTTAATCCGCCCCATTATATACTGTTCATCTGTCCCATTGATACGTTTTTTGCCGCGCCATTGAGTTGTGAATTCACCCCAATGTAAATCTACGCTTTATTGATCACATATATTTCACCTGGATTTTAACTGTAATGTTACAAGTAAATAAAAAAAGATCTCTATGTCCAAGAANNTTAAACAATATTAAAATTAGAAACATTTGCTCTCAAGCTTAGTAGATATCTGATTAACTTTATATTGACATGAATAAAATTGAAGAATTATTATAGTATAATATGCTGAATTTATAATATAGTAAAAGTTGTATCTTAATTATAACTTTTGTTTCTACCTGTATACCAAAAAAATCAAAAGTAGGAGAAATGTGAACACATCCAGTTCTCACCTTAACTATCTAAGCAGACAAAAGACCACGACATATGGCATTGGAAATGTAGACCACAAGCACAGAAATGTGGTGGGATTAAACCGGTTAATGGGATTCCTAGATCCCCTCTTGAAAACAGGATCTCGAACACAAAATGTCTGATTTAGTGTGTACAGTAATTTAACAATATCACCGACCTAATATTGAATGTATTGTTATAAATTAAAGGAAAATAGTAATTGCTTCATTACCTTTAATTGCGTGTTGAACAAGGAAGAGGGAAACTATATGACAAAAGCTTAAAAACGTCTTTCAACTAAGCTCTTATATAAACAGGAAGAAGTAAGATGAGAAGCCAAAAAAAAAAAAAAGGTTAAGTAAATTTCATTTTTTTTAAATAGCACACTGTCGGAATTGTTCCGAAATCATATAGAAAAAATATAGAAAGAGGCATAAGTCGATAATTCTAGCATATGTCCATTCACAGAAAGGAAAATGGATTTTTTTATTGTACCCGTGTTTTTTTTTTCAGGGGTTCGTTTTCTTCGTACATTTGTAGCGACATTAATCGCCAACCGTGTTCATTTCGATATCTGCCATTGGTCAATACCAAAATATTGATTGGTAGAGAGTTGCTGCTAACCTACAAGGAAGATGCTAAGCTAAGCCTTCCTAGTTGTTAACCGCTAATTAATATCTTTGTCACAAATGAACACCCATATATGCTCGTAATCACAATATGTTCCTTTTCTCATTCATGACATATCACCAGGTTTGTAATAAGAGCAACACGGCAGGTGCCACTAGTGGAGCAGGACCTGCATACTATCTCTGACTGAGTACCTAAGTGTACGTTCCGTTTTAGTGGGGTTTTTGTTGGTCCGTGGTTAATTTTCTTTATTGTATTTTGTAGATTATGTTTGTCGTTGTGTTGCATTTTTTATTGTTGCTATGTTATTGTCTTTCTTTCGTTGATTGACGGCTTCGTATTCCACTTTTGGTATCTTCCCACGACTTTTCCATTTGTTGTAATTGCAATCTTTCCCTTTCTGCATTCATGGCTTATCGCCTGGTTTGTAACAACAGTAGCATAACGGTGTTATTAGAGGAACATGAACTGCTACCCTTCCGGGGCACACGTGTTCAACCCCTGTTTTAAATGGGGCTGATGTTACTCAATCTTAGTTTTCTGTATATTACTTTGCAGATCATTGCTTAATCCTTTTGTTGTTGTTTTTTTTTCTTAATTTGCCATTGAATTGTCTATCCTTCCATTTACGGCTTTTCATTACCCCTTTGGTAACTCAACCTAACACAGCATCAAACAATCAAGTTCACTGTAATTAGAAATAGCAGAATAACAAGTGTTGCGTTGATTGATGTGTAGGTACCCGTAAGAAGAGCTTGAAGATACCAAAGGAATAATCATAATCTGTAAATCTGAAAAAAGGACATACAACACAATGACCAAAAGAACAACAAAACAATAAAACATCATGCATAAAACTAAAGATCAAGTAACGCTAACCCTACTAAGAACCGGGGTAAACTCATGTTCCCTAGAAGGTTAAGCAGTTCCTGCTCCACTAGTGGCATCCATTGTCTTAATCTAGTTACAAACCCGGTGATACGGTGATACGTCATGAATGAGGAAAGGAAAGGGAAGTGCTTACGACAAGTGTAACATATCTCTGGTCATGGTGTCGACCGTGAAACTTTCAAAGATAATAAGCCACTTTGCTTCCCTTGTGAGTTCTTTCAGAATATATGGAAAAACTTAAATATTTTCCTGATAGCAATATATTATTTAATAATTTCTTTAGTTTTAATAGAAATATGCAAAATATTGTTTTTGAGTCTGAACATTTTAGGGTCAAAAGTACAGATCAAGTAACACTAACTCTACTAAGAACCGGTGTAAACTCGGGTGCTTCGGAAGGGTGAGCAGGTCCTGCTCCACTAGTAGCATCCATTGTCTTAATCTAGTTACAAACCAGGTGATGCGTCGTGAACGAGGAAAGGAAAAGGAAGTGCTTACGACAAGTGTAACATATCCCTGGTCATGGTGTCGACCGTGAAACTTTCGAAGTAATGACCTCAACATAACCAATAGGAAGTATTGGTTCAGTAGCTTCTTTGTTAACAGCAACCCTCTATTAAGGAAACTATGATTGGAACCACAAGCTCCGAAATGAAATATCGTATGAAATGAGAGATATATACTACATATGCAGGTGCTACTGGAATGTTGCTATAAATAAATGGAAAGTTTACAATGGGAGAATTAGATGTAGAATAGAAAAGTTCTAAGCACATCAGATATCTACATTTTTATTACCATAATAATTCAAAGATACTAAACCACTTTTCTTCCCTTGTGAGCTCTTTCAGAATATATGGGAAGGCTTAAATATTTTCCTGATAGCAATATATTATTTAATTATTTCCTTTGTTGTAATACAAATATAAAAAAAATTGTTTTTGAGTCTGAACATTGTAGGGTCGCTTGATCAAAGTCTTCTTTGTTTTACATTGAATGCATCGTAGCAATGGTGAAGCAGATGTGGGTCTCTTTTATTCTATATTTTACTCTATTCTCGTGGATTTCTGCAGATGAAAGTAAGTTTCATATTTATCTTCTCTTCCATCAACTTATTTAGTATATTTTTAATATATATATTTTCCAATTTTCCAATCGTTACAACTTAGTGAGAGGAGGGTTTTGCCAATTGCCCAATCGCTACAACTTAGTGGGGGGGTCATTTCTAAAATTATTATTATTGGAAAGACTATATCTGAAGAACTATACAACATGTAAATACCCCCACCTCTGGACAAAAGTTATGTTAAAAAAGCACAGCTTGGTTTATTTACGGTAATTAAGGGAAACTCCCATGCATGGTGAAAGCGAAAAAGTGAATGGCCTAAGATAAACACCCATATATATAGCAAAAAGTATTTCTCGTGCCTGTTTTTCATTTTTAGTTTTTGTTCTTTGTGTTTTTTTTTAAATATATCAAGTTATTTTACTAATCAAAATATTTAATCACACAGAAAAACATATATACATATATATCTTAAATAAAAGTAATTGTTGAATTAATCGTCTTTTTTCATCTGAAATAGTATTTATAAATAACAATAATCTAATGATAGACAAAAACTGCTCAGTCATGGCCCACATCTGTGTATACGCTTTATTTCGTCTTATTTTTTAGATTTTCGGTCCCTACCCTTTTTATGATTTTTGTTTCTTTTCCCCTTTTTGCTAATATATTTGTTATCCTTTTGTTTGTTAATGTCTGATTACTTTTGCTTGTTCGTTCAATTGAATTCAATGAACTCAGTGATTTTGGGAGTTCGAATCCCGATCAGGGATGAGGTGTACAACATTATGTAATAACGTTTGTCAGTGACTTGCGACAGGTCGGTGGTTTTCTGCGGGTACTCCGGTTTCCTCTACAAATAAAATTGATCGACACGACATAGCTGAAATATTGTTGAAAGTGGCGTTCAACACCATCAAACATGCAAGCAAATGACAAACGGATCATATTCGTGATCATTTGTGACACAGATACTCTTCCGTAACGGATCACTAAGTCATGTTGGCAACCGTGAAACATTCGAAATGATTACTTAAACTTGACCACTAGGAACTATTGGTTCAGTAACTTCCTTGATAGCAGCAACCCTCTATCAATAAATGTATCATTGAAAACGTACTCCAAGAACAGTTAGGAAGTTTGCTATCCTCTACAGAATTACATGATATCCCCAATATATGTTTTCACAGAGTGAAAGAGATTTTGTAATAAAAACATAGATGTCCAATTTAAGTGGGCATCACACGTTTCTGGAATAACCTTTATTATGTACGCTTAATGTCAAAAGACTGGAAAAAATACCAAATGATTTAATTGTTTGTGATCAAGTAAACAAAATGGTATAAACAATGATATCCACAATCGGTTAAGGTTACCTCTGCCTGAGGAATATTGACCTCACTGGGCGTATAATACCTCCTGTAACTAGTAGTCCACCAGCAGAGGTATGTATCCAGTGGTAATAAAAAAGTAAATATCTCATTTATGAAAAGAAAGTTTAATCAGTGATGTCAACAATTCCTACTATGTCAATAAATCGACCAATCATTTCTCAACATAACTGTCTAAACAGGCAAAAGACCCGTCCTGGGACATGCACAAAAATGTGGTGGGGTTAAAACGGTTAATGAGATTCCCAATCCCCCTCTTGAAAACTGGATCTCGAACGTCAAATATCTGATTTAGTGTGTACATTAACTTAGCAATATAACCGACCTAATATCCAATGTATTGTTATAAATTAAGGAAAGAAAAGTAATTAGTTCATTACCTTTACTTATGTTTTGAACGAGGAAGAGGGAAGCTATGTATATGACAAAAGCGCAAAACGTCAATCAACTAAGTTATTATATAAACAGGAAGAAGTAAGATGAAAATCCAAAAAAAACAAAAACAAATTGAAAACATTAAAAAATTAAGTAAATTATTATATTTTTTTTAAATAGCACACTGTCGGAACAGTTCCGCAGAAATATAGATAAAGCGTAGAAAGAAGCAAAAGGCGATGATTCTAACATTTTTCACAAAAAGACAAAAAGGAAATGTTTAATACACCCATATTTCGGGTTTTTTTTTCAGGAATTCGTTTTGTCCTCAACATATTAGATATGTTAGCATAAGTGGTTTGATGTTCAGTACAATATATGTGAATAAACAATGCTTCATTTGTTAGTTTGTTTCGTTGCATATATATATACATATATATATAGATTAATAGTGACACTAATCGCCAACTGTATTCATTGCGATATCTGTCATTGGTCAATGCTAAAAGATTGATTGATAGACGGTTGCTGCTAACCTACAAGGAAGATACTGAACTAAGCCATCCTAGTACTTAATTTGAAATCCTTACTTCGACTGTTTTACGGTCGCCACTATGACTTTAACCGCTATTGAATATATGTGTCAAAATGAACACCGATATGTTCGTAATCGCAATCTGTTCCTTTCCTTATTCATGACAAATCACCGGGTTTATGACAAGAGCAAAATGGCATGTGCCAATAGCTGAGCAGAAACTGCGTACTATCTCGGAGACCCTGGGTTTACCTTTGCGTTTAGTGGGATTCTTGTTGATCATTAATTTTCTTTATTGTGTCTCGTATATTATTGTTTGTCGCTTTGTAGCATGTTTTGTTGATGATATGTTATTGTCTGTCTTTCTTCGATTTACGTTTTCGTATTTCCCCTTTGGTTTCTTCACACGCCTTTTCCGTTTGTTGTAATTACAATCTTGCCTTTTCTGCATTATGGCTTATAACCTGATTTGTAACAACAGTAGCATGACGGTGCTATTAGAAGAACGAAAAGGAATTGCTTACCATTCCGGAGCACCTGTGCTCACCCCAGTTTTAAATGGGTTTTTGTTGCTCGGTCTTAGTTTTGTATGTATTGCATTACATATCTAGTTTGTCATTTTGTTATTTTTTATTTGCCATTGTATTGTCTATCCTGCCATTTACAGCTTTTGATTAGCCCTTTGGTAAATCAACACGAGCTAAGTTTATCGAAATTAACAATAACACTAACATACTAACAAGTGTTGCGTTGACTGATTTGTAGTTAACTGTGAGAAGAGTTTGGAGATACTAAAGGGATAATCATAATCCACAAATCGACAAAAAGGACAGATAATACAATGGCCGAAAGAAAAAAGAACAAAAGGACTTACAACGATCCAAAAAACATTTGCATAAAACTGAAGATCAAGTAACACTAACCTCACTATGAGCCGAGGTGACTTCAGGTACACTAGAAGGGTAAGGAGTTTCTTCCTCACTAGTGGCACCCGTCGTGTTACTCTTGTTACCAACCGGTGAAAAGTCATGAATAAGGAAAGGACCGGGAAGTGTTTGCAACAAATGTAGCATATCCGTGACTATGGTGTCCACCGTAAAACTTTCGAAGTGGTGACCTCAACTTAGGAAGCCTTGGCTCAGTAGCTTCCTTGTTAGCAGCAATCCTCTATCAAGGAAATCATGATTGGAACCACAAGCTCTGAAATATCGTATCAACTGAGAGATATATACTACATATGCAGGTGCTACTGGAATGTTGCTACATATAAATGGAACGTTCACAATGGGAAAATTAGATGTATAATTGAAGAGTTTTAAAAACATTAGCTATCTACATTTTTATTACCATAGCAATACAAAGATACTACATCACTTTGCTTGCCTTGTGAGTTCTTTCAGAATATATGGGAAAACATACATATTTCCCTGATACCAATATATTATTAAATAATTTCCTTAGCTGCAATGCAAATGTAAAAAAACTATTCTTTTTGAGTCTGAACCATAACTAACTACCGTGTCATTATACCTAGGGGAGCTTTATCAAAGTCTTCCTTGTTTTACATTGAATGCGTCGTACAAATGGCGAAAAAGATGTTGGCATCTTCTATTGTATATTTTACTCTCTTCTCGTGGATTACTGCAGATGAAAGTAAGTTTCGTATTTTTCTTCTTTTCCTGCAATTTATTTAAAATGATTTTAATATATATATATTTTGCCAATTGCCCAATCGTTACAACTTAGTGGGGAGTGTCATTTCTAAAATTATTAATATTGAACATTATACCTGAAGAAATGTACAACAGGTGAGGTGAACGGGAAAATACCCCCTCTTCTGGACAAAATATATGTTAAAAAAAACAATGTGCCTTCTTTAAGGTAATTAAGGGAAACGCTCATGCATGGAGAAAGCGAAAAAGTTAATGACCTAAGATAAACACCCATATATATATAGCAAAAACAGATTTATCTAGCTTGATTTTCCTTTTAGTTTTTGTTCTTGTGTTTTTTTTAATATATCAAGTTATTTTACAAAGCTATATATTTAATCACACATACATACTTTACTAGTATATATATATAATTGTAGCACAACAACATCAATTAGGATGTCAAAATATAACAAAAAATAACTATAAGTCTACAAAAAGACTATAATTATAATGAAATAGACGGATATTTCGCTTAACAAGTTTCATCAGCGACTGTAACCTGAAACCAGGTTACACACGCTGATATTATCTTTGTTTGCACAGAATCGTTAACACTTGTTTCCGACATCCCGTAGGTTCAATACGTTGGCTACTTTTTCAGACGTTTATATATATGTAAATGAAATACAATACAATAACAATGATATAAATACACAATAGGGCTACTCATTTATATTATTGTTATTGTACTTTCATTAATTTATATGTAGGATTTTAATTATTTATGTATGTAATTTCATATGTACAATTTATGGTTCTTTTGTCCCGTACATGGCCCGTCAAAAACTTTTCTTTTGAAAGTAAGCCGCCATATTGGTTCGAAATTTTATTTCATTAGACATTGATAAAGTGCAGTTTGCTCAATTGGCCCATTGTATATATTCCACACTTTGGTGCGCCGTTATTGTGATTGAGTTTGGGTATCATACCGTTTTCAAAAATATTTTTGACAAATAATATTTTTGACAGTTCTATTTGATGCATTTACCAATAATGTCTCATTTTCTTTTTTTCTTTTTATTTCTAATTTAACATTTATTTAAATGAGTAGCCCGATTGTGTATTTATATTATTGTTATTGTACTTTCATTAACTTATATGTAGGATTTCAATTCTTTTATGTATGTAATTTCATATGTGCAATTTCTGGTTCTTTTGTCCCGTACATGAACCGTCAAAAACTTTTTTTTTAAATTAAGACGCCATATTGGTTCTAAATATTATTTAAATAGACATTGATAGAGTTCCTCGGTGGGACGAACATTTTGTCATTCAACGAAGTGTTTAATTCTTTATCACTCTGTTTTGTGTATTTGTGTTGTTTTACAAACCATTTTAGACGTTTATATCTATAGAGACAAAATGTAGTCAGCCATGACCACATAGGTGTTTATAGTATTTGTTCGTGACAAATTATTCTGTATACAAGGAAGTCAGTATCGAATATCCACTATCTTCATCAAGAACAGTATATAATACCTGCCTTTTTCTATGTATATTAAATATATTGAATCGTTTTTTGTTCACAGATCAAAGATAGTTATTGATGCATGCAATACAAATATTACAACAGGTAGTTGTTTAAGCGACATACAAGTCAAGCTAATACACTAAGTGTAAATAATATGATATATTTCAATGATTTTGAATTCGTAAGACACAAGGGGCCTTTGCGCCCGTGATCGGATGGTCGTTAGATTTACAACTACCTATGCAGTCAGTGCCTACCACCACTGATGTTGTGAGTTCAAATCTTGATCAGGGCGAGGTGTACAACATTATGTGATAAAGATTGTCAGAGAC
This sequence comes from Gigantidas platifrons, assembly GCA_002080005.1. Taxonomy (NCBI): domain Eukaryota; kingdom Metazoa; phylum Mollusca; class Bivalvia; order Mytilida; family Modiolidae; genus Gigantidas; species Gigantidas platifrons. Next base: position 75,289 of record MJUT01050755.1, on the reverse strand, counting down.
TTGCGACAGGTCGATGATTTTCTTAGAGTTCTCCGGTTTCCTCCACCAATGAAACAGACCAACACGATATAGCCACTTTCAACAATATTTTAGCTATTTCGTGGCGGTCAGTTTTATTGGTACATGATAAACTCCATTGTATATCTCCCTTGCTTCCTCCATTGTTAACCTTGCTCTGAATACTGTGTCTGCAAATAGTGATGTAAATCAAGCAATCAATCGATTAACCGATAAGTTAAATTGCACGAAATCACCAAAAAAATATGAAAACACTTGCTGGTAAATAATGCATTGCTCATATCGTCAATGCAGATTGTCAAATATATAATTAACTTTAATGTATCCTGCTTAGGCCCTATGGTTTTATTGCTCCCAAAACTTTAAGTTATTTGGCTTTCCATTTTTTTTTAATTTTGAGCGTACCTGAAGAGGTTGTCTTAGAAACGCGTCGTCCGCACAAATTTGTATATCTACCTTTCTATGACTATCACGTGGTCGATACCTATGCTGGTGGACTATTAGTCCTCAAGGGTATCATCTGCACAGTGGTCAGTGATTCGGCAAATGACATTAATTATTATTATATTTATTAATGAAATTTACAGCTTATAAATAATGTAATTATCAATAAAACTAGTGTTATCCTCCCTCAGCCATAAACTACTTTAGGTATACATTACCTCATACTTTTTGCCTATCTTTGTTAGGCCCTTTGGTTTTAATGCTCCCAAAAATTTCAATCATTTGTCTTTCCAATCTTCTGAGTTTGAGCGTACCTGATGATGGTTATTCTAGAAACGTGTCGTGCGCACTAAATTGGATATATGTATCTACGTTTTTATTGATTATGTGTATCTTTCCGGAAGGATTGAAATGTGAGATATTTAGAAAGGTCACATGACATTTTATATATCTTGCACATAATAAGATAAAGGTTTGATTGACCTGTGTTTAAAAATAACTTTCAATAAAATAGCTGTGTATGTGGTTTTGGGGAACCTAAACAACAGGAGAAAACGGCGCACCTATAACAAACTGCCTCACCTAGTACAAAATGCCTGACAAACATCACATATCTCGTATAGCGGATATCAAACTACAATGGCACCCACTTCTTAAGCAGGCATATGCTGTAATTTTAATATTGAAACAATCTTGATGTAACGCCGCCATGTCATTTCAACGTTATCTCTATGTGTGATGTTATTTGTAATAGGAACCGAGAGCATTTACATATAAGCTTGTTTTTTTAATAATTGTTTATACGTAGTACTAACGACTGCATTTCGTATTTTCTTTCCAGACACGCGCTTCAAAGTTATATCTGATGGAAAACCCGCCATTTTGAATTGTACGTTTTCCGAATATGCAGCAACGATCAAAATTGTCACTGTTGATTTCAACTCGACTGTCTGCAATGACAGTGATGAGAATATTCTACAAGAGGTTTCAAATTTGTGCGATAGTAAAGTTAAGTGTGAGTTTAAATTGGCAGATTTGATTAAAGATCATAACTCACCATGCTCATCAAACGAATCTACAGCACGGCTTGGAATAACGTATCACTGTTCACGTAAGTATTATCAGCATTTCATTAAGAGGGGAGGATTTGGTCCATGCTATCAGTTTAACAACGCCATTTTATTTATTTTATGCTTCTGTACTAAGCCAATTCAGTAAGCGTCATGCATATTTGAACCTCGCCTTTATCTCAGTTTTTAAGGCTCGTAAACATAAACTTCATATTATAAGACACTTCACGGACATTGTTTCTATATATATAATTATTCTCTAATAATTAATTCTTATATTCGCCTTCTACAATAATTTATTGTCTTTTATTGGAACCTTGCAACCAAGCGAAATGCTTGTCAAGCAAAGTGCCGAAAACCAAACAGTTCTTACAGTAACTGTTTACCTATCCAGAGCCCCGGAGATCACCTCCGGTTCTTAACGGATTTTTTTTAGGGGGTTGTTTTCTTTTGTTATTTTTTTTTTTTTTTTTGCCATTGAATTTGCCACTTTTGTCCTATATAATTGATGCAAGTATAGTAAGCACATTAACAAAATACCTGCAGTATAATGGACACAGCTGTAAGATAAATCAGAAGAAATCCATAAAGTATTCACACAAGTTTAAAATAAAATATAAAAATGTGTACACAATTGTCACAAATGTTGGACAAAATTCAAAAGTACCAACATTTTTGGTACTAATACCTACGTGATGTCATTCATGTTGAAATTGTTTTTTTTAATATAATTGCACCTAATCGTAATTATACCGCATAGGTGGTGAAATGATTAGAATACTCGCCTCGAGTGTGATATATCGTGGGTTCAAGGCTCTGTGGAGTCAAACAAATAATATGTAATTGATTGATAGTTTCTGCTTCTGCACTAACACACAACATTAAGTAGTAAAAGTAAAGACTGTTTGGTTCGCAACTAGGATAATATTTCCTAATTGAGCGACATTTCTAACCACATACTCTTGTTTCACCGAGCTATCAATATCAATATCTAAGCGTGTTGGTCTAGTACAAAGCCGTCATCATTATAATTTAATCGAATTTAACTTGTTGTCGCCATGATATAGCGGATATATTACTCACTTGGCGTTAAACAGCAATCGTTCACTCAGAGCAATGTTTGTTTTTTTTCATTTTCAGATCCATTCACAATGCAATATTTAGAAGGAGATAGAGCCATGTTGACTTGTTCAGATGAATATAACGAAACCATACAAATATCCTCGGTTCTTTATAACTACAGTATGTGTAATCATGGTGATAAATATGGTATCCAAAATTGGTGCGGTGGTCATCCAGCATGCAGTTTTGATGTTACCAATAGCAACGTCGGAAGTGCATGTGGGGCTGATGGGAAGGCGGCATTACAAGTTTCGTATTATTGTAAACGTAAGCTATATTTCATAGAAATGTTAATAAATTAAAACTCAGGTAAATCTCCCTCGGGTATAGGTACCTTTAACCTACTTAAATACATAGCTATGAATATATTAAGAGCAATCATCATTTCACCGGAATAGCTTTTTGACTTAAGATATATCGCAATGAACATCAGTTGTAATGTATGTTGTATATTACACTTTTTTCATATGTTTGGCTAGGTCTTAAATTTCATGGATGAATTTTAAATTTGACAGTGCTTTTAAGCTTTATTGCGCACACGTTTTGTTTATTGTTTATATATGTATATTCTTTTGTCAGACTTAAATTTCTTAAACTTAGTGCTATAATTGTTTGCTTTTTTTCGACCTTAGCTAAAGCTTGTTGTATTGTAGGAAATGGAGGTTGGTCAAATTGGAGTAGGAATTCATATTGCAGTGCTACTTGTGGTGGAGGAATACACTTGTATACAAGAACGTGTACAAATCCTTCACCAAATGAAATTGGGACGTCTTGTGTTGGAGAGTCTTACTATGAGGAAGTGTGTAATGAAAGCAATTGTTTCTGTAAGTTCATGTAATTTAATTTCAAATTAAGATGAACAAGCAACTATAGCCTATTGATAATTATGGTCAATGTTGGCACTAAAGATATAGTATCGACTTGATTAATTGATTTCTATTTGATATGTAAATTAACATTTGCCTTCCCATAATACGCGATGTTTGAATATCAACTTCTATGATGTTTTAAATACCTGAATATGGGGTCGTATGGATATAAGGGAAACATCACAGCTGAACTGATTTGGAGTGTTAAATTATTATCAACATAATGATTGTGTTTATGACATTTTAAGAAAACTTCGAGGATAATGTCATTGATAGTTTCTTAGTGTCTGAAGTTAATGAACAAAAACCCATTGAAATGTGACTTTTAAAACTGTATCGAGCACAACTCACACGGTACGAACTCACAAACTTCATAGAGGCTTGCTGTTAACTATGAGGCTACTGTTTTAATGTCGTCACCATGATTTGGTTTTAGAGTATCTGTGTCGCAAATTACTACGGGTATGTTTCGGTTTTTTTGTAATCATTGTCCGGTCCTTTCCTTATCCATGACTTACCACTCAGTTTGTAACAAGAGTGACAAGTGTCACTAGTGGTGCACTAACTACCTACCTTTCCGGAGCAGCTGAGTGCACTCTCGGTATTTAGTGGAATTCGTATTGCTCACATTTTTGTTTTTTTGTGTGGTGTATTGTAGACCATTGTTTATGAAAAGAAAGCTTAAACAGTGAAGGTTAACAATTCTATCAATATCAACAAAACGAGCAATCACCTATCAAATGGACCACGTGTGTTGGAAATCCAGGTCATCTTGATAGTTTGATTAGATTTAATAGTTACTTTGTTTTATATTTAATGTGTTGTTTTGGTGACAATCCTTTGTATGTGGATTTCAAAGGAATACAAATTATGTTCTGTTCTGTTCTGATAGATGGATATCCAACAGCAATACATTTATAAACAAACCTGGACTGATTCGCTTCTACCAAACGACCATCTACTATCACAAAAATAAACATGAACAGTATAGTGGCAGTGTCAATGAAATCTCACAGTTAACATACTACTAGCTAAGAAGCAGGACTGTGTTGGTTAAATACCAGTAATCTAGGGCTACGGATTTCACCCTATCAACAATTTGCTAATCTGCGACCTTGATTTTGTCGCACCTTTCAGCAGTAATTTTGACAATAAAACGCTTTGTGAGAGCGGAGTCATGTGGATAATTATTTTCATTACATACGTATCTATCGCTTTCCATAGTTAGTTGCTCATTATTATTCATTTCTAGCTCATCATAACACTATATCCAGATTAACAGATCCTGCCTACTTCTTTCCGCCATCTTGTCAATGCGGTATTCTCGCTTTGAGATCATATGACTTTTGAGAGATCAAGTTTGTTTATGTTTTACCGGAGGTGTTGCACGGCGATTTTTTATCTGATATCAAATATTTACTCAACCTAGAGTGAAATATTTTACAAATATTAACCAGCAATTTTATTTTCTGCTTTAATTACTCCAATTGAGGTGAACTCTCATTTTCAAGTTTTTCACCGAACACGTGTTTAGCGATTAGACATATCCGACTTGATCTTTCAAAAGTTACGTGACCTCAAAACGAGTAACCAGGAAAACGACTTTTCCATGCCATTGGAAAAGTATGTAAAGTTGGGCACGGACGAAATATGTAGACATTTGTAGCAGCTATCGCGCCTACGCTTTTTCGAAATCTACCTACTATGTCTTCAATCTGCAGGAGGTTTTCTACTTTCCAAGCCGATGAACCACTATGCAATCTGTCATTATATGAATCCCCCAAAGCCATTGAGATGGAACTCCCAAAGAGCCACCTCGGGGCGTGTTGGTACAATGGATATGTATATAGCAATTGATTTTTTTAAGACTCGGGTCTAAGCTTACTCGTCAGAATGTTGTATGAATATATAATGACCAATATAATTACAGTACTAAGTAAATTGAAATGTATATGGATTACATTTGTTTTTGTATTTTACATTTATTTTGTTTAGTTTTTCTTTCTTTCATAGATGTTAGTATTGCATGTGTAAATACTGCGGTAAAATGGACTTGCCCAGGTGGATACATAAAAGTACACAAAGCCATATGGACAATGGTTCATGAACTAATATGCACGAAAACATCAACAGGGAAACCTGGCGAATTTACCCTAACCAAGTATATGACGAACAAATGTGACAACAAAACTTCTTGTGATTTTACTGTTAATGACTCAACCTTTAATGTATCATGTACAGATAAATGCTCAGGATTATCTTCTACCTACGAGTGTGTCAGTAAGTCATCCGTGTTACGCATATTTTAAGTTATTTTCTCACCAATTTAACAAAGAAACAGTAGATACTACAAGCAAATGATATACTAACGAAAGACCATTTAACTTTTTGGTAGGATTTGTGTTTTCTTAGAAAAGAATCTGTCGGCAAGTTATATTGAAAACATATCTTTATCTTTAAATAAAAAAATATGATACGCTCGCACTGAGGGTCATGTCTACCTTTTTATTTAAAGTGTAAAGGTAAAAGTGAACTATACATACGCAAGATGATAATAACAGGAGTCAATAGAAATGACAGTAATTAACATATCTTACCCCACCACTTTTTATTGAAGTGCCTAGAGATCCTGGATCGTTTAAGTTAACATATATTTCACATCGTTTTTCGTTCGTTTCGTTTGCGTGTATCGTTCGTTCGTTTTTAGGTTTATGTTCGTTTGCGTTTCGTTCGTGTAATTGGCTCGTTTCTTTCGTGCATCATTCGTTTCGTTCGTCAGTTTAAGTAGACGCACGCACGAAACGAAATACGACCGAACGATACACGAAACGAACGAAAATAAATTGTGCATTAACAATTAATAAACACAATTAAAATATATACCCATTGGAAGCATTCAAACGGACATATGCGCAAAGTTAGAGGGTGTACGATGTTACCAGACTGGACTATTTTATTAATTGTTTTAAGGGAAAACATATTTAATAAATGCATGTTTTCTATAATTTACCCTTTGG